>JAWPHD010019150.1:0-36888 GCA_037043455.1 Cyrtodaria siliqua
AGGTTGTTGTTGTTTTGATAGAGGTGTGGTTGTTGGTTTTTGTTGGGTGGGTGGTGTGGTGGGGTGGTGGTTTGGGGATTTGGATGGGGTAGATTGTTAGTGTTGGTGTTGGGGGTGAGTTGGAGGGTGGGGGTGTTGGGGGGTGGTGTGGGGGGGGGTTGGTGGGGGGGTTTGGGGGTGGTGGTGGTAGGTGGGGGGGGTGGGGGGGTGGGTGGGATGAAGTATTGAGGTTGGGGTGTATAGGTTGAGTTTAATGAGGGTGGGTGGTTTGTTTGTAGAGGGGTGGTGAGTGGTTTGTATGTGAGGAGGGAGAGGAGGGAGGAGATATGTGTATTGAATGATGATTGGTATGAGTGTTGTGGGGTAAGTGTATTTATTGTATGGGTGAAGAAGTTAAGGTTTGGGGGTGGAGTTTGTAGTTAGGAAGAGATGTTTTTTGAGTTAATTGGGGTGTATAGATAATTGATGGGTATGTGAGAAATGTGATTTGTGTATAGAAGGTAGAGGTGTAGGATTGGTGTGATAAGAGTGTGGGGGGGGTGTTGTTGTTTTGTTGAGATGATTATTGTGTGGTAATAGGTAGGTGGGTGGAGTGAGGGGGGGGGGTTGTGGGGGGGTGGGGTGGTGTTGGGTGGGTGGGGGATTGGGTGGTGGTGGTGTGGTGTGGGGGGTGGGGGGGGGGGGGGGGGGGGGGGGGGTTATTTTTGATTTTTTGGGTATGGGGTGGTTGGTTGGTTAGTGGTGGTGGGTGGGGGGTGGGAGTGGGGGGGGGGGGGGGGGGGGGGGGGTGGTGGGGGGGTGGGGGGGGGGTGGGGGGGTGGGTGGGGGGGGGGGGGGGGGGGGGGGTTTATTGGTTTTTTTTTTTTTTTTTATTTTTATTTTTTTTGTTTTGGTGTTTAGTAATTGTAGGTGTTATTT
The DNA here is from genome assembly GCA_037043455.1 of Cyrtodaria siliqua. Taxonomy (NCBI): domain Eukaryota; kingdom Metazoa; phylum Mollusca; class Bivalvia; order Adapedonta; family Hiatellidae; genus Cyrtodaria; species Cyrtodaria siliqua. The sequence continues at coordinate 919 of JAWPHD010019150.1, forward strand.
AAAGGGGTAGAGGGGGTTGGAGTGATGGATGGGGGTGTTTTTATTTGTGAAGTTTGGTTGTAGTTGGGGTGTTAATGGAAAGTTTTTGTAGTTAATTGTTGATGGAAGTATATTATTTATGTTTTGGTAGGTGAGTTAGTGGGGTTGGGTAGTAGTTATTATATTGTAGAAGGGTTTCGTGATTTAAGTTGGGTTAGAGTTTTATTTGGTAGAGGATGGATGGTGATGTGTTGTGTGGGGGGGTTGATGTTTGTTTGATAAGTTAATGTTTATAGGTAATTTGTGTAGATGTTGATATGATAGGGATTTTTGTTTTTTGTGTAGTTTAGGTTGTTGTGTTTTTGTAGTGTTTAGGTGTTTGGATGTGTTTGTGAGTTGGAGTTATGAGTGTTATTATTTTTTTATTTTTTTTATTGTTTATTAATGTATTATTATTATTATTATTATTATTATTAATATTATTTATTTATTAATATATATATATATATATATATATTTTTTTTTCCAATTATTTATTTATTTCTTCATTTATTCATTATTAGTTAATATGCATTTTACTGTTTGTGTAAATATGAGAAACCTTTTACCGTACCAGGTGACTAGAATATAATTAATGTTGAGGAAAGATGTTAAGAAGCAAGCAAGTTACGTTATCGCCAAGTGTGAACTGTTATAATTAAATACATTAAAAAGGGGGCACATCATGATTATTCTAGAAACATCTAAAATTATCAATTGTTCCAGTTCATGAGAAAACACGTTTATCAATCCAAATATGATGTTAGAACCATAAACTTTGAATACACCATATAGCTAGGATGGAATCATACGCAAAATGCTGAAATTAACCCCGGTGTGTCACCTAGGATAGCACGTATTACTGTGCACAATAAATTTCTCTGCAAATAAGGGATAATTATTTGGCTCATTAATTATGTTTTGGCCATGTAGAATAGAACATATTAATATTTGTCGATTTTAAGTCGGACAACTAGACCCCATGAAAAGCCTGATGTACTACTCCCTTTAAACTCAATAATCGTGTACACGGATTTATGGCCAAGTGCCAATAACGCCCTAACTGGGACATGTGTACTGATAAATGTGAGGTATTTGGTCACACTGTAAGCTTGGTGTCGAATTACCTACTGCCTCCCGGATCTTAATGAGTTCAGCTGCAAACAACAAGCAAATAAACGAAAAAATAAAGTTAACACATGCATTAAAATCTCTGCACCAGATATACGGTTCAGAATTATCAGATATTCTGAAAACAGAAATGATCATTACAACAAACAAACAACAATACCAAACAGCAACAGGCAATAAGTGGATTGCCTCCCTAACGAGACAGCAACATGCAATCGACATTAAATTCCGCGACTGACAAAAGTTATATATACAAAAAAAACGGACCAACTTCAAGGCATCAGGAGAACAAACCACGGCGAAACACCACACAACAACAGGGCACTAGGACAGAACAAACAGAAATAAGAAGACAAGTAGATAAAAGTTAGAAAAATCAGTTTTATACTCAAATGAAAATGTACCGACCTCATGTGTGCTTCAACAAGATAAAAGGTATTAGATAGACAGCGCATGCGCAATTAAACGAAAATACCATAGCAGATCTAGCTTACGCAACATTTGGTCCCTCCCAATAACTATAGCTATAACTAGTAATAGCTCTTAATATATTTAACCTATTAAATTATAAATGTACATTATCAACTGAGTTGTTGTTTTTGATCGAACTGTCTTCAACAACCTATTATAATATGTACTGGTTAGGGGCCAGTTTCCGTCCAGAAGCCCAGTTGCCGTCATTATCATTTAAAAACTGTTTTTACACTGCAAATGTAAACTGCAAATTACTAACGCGATGTTACTTATGACAGACATTTGGCACTGACAATTGGAAACAGAAGAAACCACCAATAAGTAAATAAGCGGTAAAAAAATGAAAGTGGCCCCCGACCAGAACTGCTATTCGGGTCTCAATTACATTTCAAATAAAAGTCATCCAGGAAACAATAAATATATGTGAAATAATAATTAATCTTCTACCTTTTTTTATCCTTAAATTATATTTGCGAAACCAAATGCCATTTTTGGAATAAATTCCATTCTTCTACAAGCTCAAACGTAAACAGAAAAACTGACAAAGTCAATGCCATGGAATAAAAACTTCACTGGAAAACACAACGTCACGTTATGACGATTTTCTTACAAAGATTACGTCAAAAACGTTTTGGTGTAATTTTAATTAATGGGGTGAATTTGTGGCTTGGGAACAAGGTACCGACTTGCCGATTTCAAATGGCACATCCTATGATTGAGATATATTAACGGCATACATTTATTTTATTCTTGTAAATCAATGAATAAAAATGGATCTAAATAAAGGGTCATATTTAGAAAAATACACAAGTAGATGAAAAAGTATTTTGACTTTACGCAATTGAGATCTAATAATCTATCCAAAATAATATTGTTTTGGTTACACATGTAATAAACAGGTCATAATTAACTGGGGTAGGTGTACCTCGAGCTAAAGCTCTCGGGCCTCATATGGCTATCTCGGGCCAATATCATAAAGAGGCACACCTTCCCTGGAAGATACAATGCGGGATATGTATTGTCGTATTTTAAGCACAGGCTGCCATTATGATAGTATAAAAGGATAGAGAGAAGAGATAGTGTTATAGTATATGTATATAGAACATAATTATGTCTCCTGCCATGCTTCCGTTCATATTAAAAGATCTTAAAAACTCTTGTAGCATGGTCACAGACAATTCTCTTTGTTCAGACACAGGTGTAAATCGTTTAATTGAAAATAAGACCTGTCAGAATAACTGTGAGAATAACAGTGAGAATAACTGAAATAGAGCTGAAATGGACATGCTACAAAACAAATAGAGTATGGTTTCATCTCGTTGGTTAATTTAAACACCTCGATGTTTAAATGAACCAACTCAATGAAACCATACTCTATCTATTACTTATTTTCACTATGGTAGTAGTTGTCAAAGTAACAATAGATATTACATTACTCATACAATTTGGTACTGATTGTTATTTTGGCAATATCACTGTTCAGATAAGAAGTTTCTTAGGTTTCCTATCTAAGTTTCCTATCTGTGTATTATTAGCCCTTCAACAGCGAATCATGTGTGAGATGTCTTGAAAGGCCTTAATATTTTCCTTTCTTTTTAGTAAGTATCAACCATCGTAATGATCAGGAACATTGCGATTAAACTTTAATTTAAATCTGCAAAGGGATATCAGGCATGTAGCTAGACCATTTTTTGTCATACGACACGGTTGATGGCAATACTAACAAATCATTAAAATTACTTTGAAATGCATACCGTAATTATTTTTTCTTGTCAAAATGCTGACTGCATATAGGCAGCTACACACCTGGATAGGAGCTGTCGTATTTTGTAAATTGTAACTCAAGATGAAATACCATGGCAAGTTCTCTAGCTGCTCGGTATTTAAACATTAAACACTGTTCATAACTTGCTTTCCATTTGTGAAAAAATGATGCAAAAAAAAATGTATGTCCATTAAATGTTTTCCACATCCCAATAATTTCAAAACTATGGTAGTTTTCAGAAGAATTTATCCGATTAAGAAAATTCAGTTTTTTTCTTTTTGTTCAATATATTTTTCAGTACCGGTAATGAAATAGTAACTCCTGCCTTGAAATACATCATGTTGCATTGTTATAACAACGATGTGCTGTCCAAAACAAACTGGGAGGTATGTGATGAACGACACCATCTGAACTGTGAAGGAATAAAATCATGTAAGTCATACCAACATGAATGTACATGTATGTCTTTAAGAAACTAACCCGCCAAATAACAGCAAAATTACACTATAAAACCGTGTATCAAAACTCTATCCAGGGTGTTGAGGTCATATAAATATATATATGTGCCGATTAATAGTAAAGTTTTTTCAAGGGTAAAATGAATTATGAGTTGGTAACTTAATTCGACGCTCCAGTTTCGGGGTTTGGGCTGGCTGGTTAAAGCCATTTAAATATGTCTATAGAGTTTGGATTCTCAAAACATGTAAGTTATATATATATCTCGTCATCAGTAGGTTTAAAAAACGGTGTACATGTAACAGTGCCTGTTGTTTGCAGGATAGCTCAACTTTAAAGAGGCTACAACTATTCTTATTCCACATGCCCTAAACATATTCAATGATCCTCAAAATGACCCCTTATTTACAAGGTATTTCAATTTGCATCATAATGTTTCCAATAATATTTCGAGCATTTTATGCCCCATTACATGGTGAATTCAGATTTATTATAGATTTGTATTGGTATGACATTTTTAGCTCGACTATTCGAAGAATAAGAGAGCTTATGTAATCACCCGGGGTCGGCGTCGTCGTCCCACATCAAGGTTTGCGTGTAAGCTGTGTTTACATGTCTATATCTCTTACATTTCTTATCCTAGCACAACCAAATTTGGCCATGGGCTTCCTTATAGCATCATCTTAAGGGCTGCATAATTTTGGTTCCTGTATTCCATGGGCTCCCATGGAACCCAAATTCTGATAGCCCTTAAAATGTGTCTATTTCACATAAAATGGAACCCAAATTGTGGTGGCCCATAAAATGTGCAATAAAGGCAGATCTAGGTTTGCATGTAAGCATGTATATATCTATAATTTTGGTTTGGGATTTCTTATAGCATTATGCATCTTATTTATACTTCACCCATATTGGAGTATGGTCTCCCTCCTCCTCCACCCCCCTCCCCCCACCCCCGCCCCCACTCCCTGCGCACCCCCTCCCTACTCCACACCCATTTTTTTACATATTTCTGTGTTGTTTTTGTCAATTCTTACACATGTTGCCCTCTCCCCCTCCGTCTCCACTCCCCCCCGCCTAACGTCCCCCCACACCACTCGAAACTGGAATATTTTTATTTTATTTTTTTTACATATTTCTATGTTGTTTTTGTCAATTCTTACACATGTTGCCCTCTCCCCCTCCGCCTCCACTCCCTCCCCCCCCCCCACCCCGCCTCACGTCCCCCCCACACACTCGAAACTGGAATATTTTATTTTATTTTTTTTACATATTTCTGTGTTGTTTTGGTCAATTCTTACACATAGCTACTTACACATATATGTTGCCCCCCTCCCCCACCACCTCTCCCCCTGCACCCCCCCCCCCCCCCCCCCCCCCCCCCCCCCCCCCCCCCCCCCCCCCCCCCCACTCAAAACTCGATTATTATTATTATTATTTTTTACCTATTTCTGTGTTGTTTTTGTCAATTCTTACACATAGCTATGTTGCCTTGTTTTCTTATGGTATATACATGTACTAGCTATATAATTCATTATTCTCTGAAAAATCAAATAGTCGAGCTGCACTGTTCTCCGACAGCTCTTGTAAAACATTTTACTTGTTTAACCCTTAACCTGCTACATATATGTAATGGACTGTGCTTTCTTTGAATTAAGACCATTCTATTTATGTGACAAAGGGGTGTTTTGGGAAAATGACTGATCAACAGCCGGACATTGTAAACCCTGATCAGCCTGCGAGTTACGGTACTCACAGGCTGATCTGGGTTACAATGGACGCAAAGGCTATTATAGTCGTGCTTATCGGGTTAAGGGTTAAGATAATTCTTCTGGAAAAAGTCTGATGTAGCCCCTTTAAATGGTAGAAATGAATGAATGAATGAATGAATGAATGAATGAATGTACACGTTATATAGAGGCAGAGGACACAGTCGAAGGAATCCATGATCATCCTACTCTTACTATCAGTTTACTCTGCTTCTCTTGTTGATGCGAATATAGACCCCAGTACTTGAAACTGCCCAGTTAAAATCCCTTGTGACAGACAAAGCAGTCAGTAGTATATGATTTGTTCAAAGTTACAAAGTTCAAAGTGCAATGTTCCTCAGCGAGTCTTAAATGCGAACTTTCCGATATGCGTCAAGCACGCTTTCACAAAACCAGGATCACTTTGAATACCATTGATCCAAACAACCCTTTATCACATAACTTGTGGTGTGGGAGTGTAATAAAGGCACGATATATCATCTTCCATTAGTGAAATGAATATGCAATTGAAGGCCGAATCATTGTTCTGTCTTTTCCGTTCAGCTCAGATTACATCGGAATTGTCTTGTCAATTTCCGTAACCACTAAAATACCGGATTACAGAAATCAACGAGTAGTTCCGTTGATCGGCATCATATGGAGAAGATCGAGTCAACATTTCACGTCAACATACAAGTATACAACGTCATTGTACAACGATGTTATATATAGGCAACTAGACTAATAAATGTTGCTTATGATGCTTTTTTTTTTAGTTATGTGATAAATAGAATCTCACACTGTGCCTATTTAATATTGAATTTATTAAAATCGTTAGATAAAATTGATATGATGCTCTGCACAGCCTCGCATCATGTAATTTTATTCAACTCGTTACATAAGTTCTTAAACAGGCACTCATGTAAGATCCTCTGTTTACCGTATTACACAGAGTTGCAGGAGATTGTGTCTTATTTCATACAAAAGCATTTTTCTCCCATTTCTGCTCATGTGAGATAGGCATTTTCCTCATGTGAGATAACTCTATCTTACATGACATGTGACTTATGACGTCATGACGTTATGTCGACGTCGCCTTATTCTGGCAAAGTCATTGATTTTATGCCGGTAATAAACAAATAATGGGAGAAAAATAATCCATCATGAGTGATCTCGGGATCAGAATTGCAACCAGGCACTCGGCAGAGCCTCGTCCCTGGTTGCAATTATAACCCCTCGGGTGAGATTTCTTTATCTCACATGGATACTCATGATGGATTCTTATAATCTTAGGCTGCAAGGTCCATAAGAAGAGCAACAACATTCACAATCTTATGGTTGTGAGTTCAATCCCATATAAAATCTGAGAAATAACTCTATTGTTTGGGTTGGTTGTTTCAGCTAAAGGTTTTTTAGCATTAACATACGCAATTTTATTATTACATACATCAATTGTATATCATTAGAACTGGCATTCTTTAGTGGTAAATAAAAATACCTTACTTTTTAAGATTGATTGAGGAATAAATATTTTACAGCCAAAATGCTTTTTTGGAGGGGCTTTTTCCATGTAAATTCCTTGTTTGTTGCTGGATATATTCAGTTTAATAGCACTAATATTTTGCTCTACAACTTTCAGAGAGTCTTCATTTACATTTATCCAACACATTAAAACCATTCTTAAAGGGACACTGTCCGTAAGTAAGCAGATATTGAGCATAACCAAATAACTGTCTGACTTTTATTCATTGAAATGTATACATGAAAACATGAGGATAGACCCTAAGAAGTATGTAGGAATACATTCGTGAGTTTGAAAAAAAAAAGTTTTAATTATTAAATGTAAATAAAGTGGGACCCACAATATTTACCTTTTATGCGTTCACGTGACTTCCAAAGCGCACTAGGTTTTCACCATAGTATGTATTGCGTAATATGTATAGCCCGCTTAGCTCAGTCGGAAGCGAGTTCCGACAACTTTACGCTCACGCACACTTATTTTTACTGCGAGTTTGGGCTGCGAGTTCAAACCCACGAAGTGGATTTGCTTTTTTTTGTACCATGATTGAATTCCGTTAAACAATCTTGCTTTTAATTAGTAAATATTGAATAATGTTAGTGTATAATGTTTGCGAACATAATTATTGGGTGTTTTATAAGCTAAAAGTTACGGACAGTGTCCCTTTAATAACAATCTTTTTCAAATTTTTGATGCAGCAGAAATTTGCATTGAAAATGGAATATCAAAAATGTGAAATTTTTATTTCTCAGCCTAAATTTTGAAAAGTAAGATATTTTTATTTACCACTAAAAATAGATTTAAGAGAATCGACCTGATACCATCTATTATTGGTCAACACACGATTATATTTCAGCCCTAACTATTGTGCCTAGCTGTTCTTATTGCGACAATCTCGAAAATGGCAGCGACGATCAATTTGCCTGTTACAATAAACAGCTACTGGAAACCAAATGTTCCGTTGACAGTCAACTAGTACAATTAAAGTGTGCATGTACTAAAGTGAAGGGACAATGTGTGCCAGATACAGAAGATATGTGGGAGTCGTATAAGAGACGGTTCAACAAAGGTAAGTAGAATATTAACATACCAGAAATCACATCAATAATTGTGTATGCGTATTTGTGGAGCGCTATGGTCTAGTGGTACAATATATGATCAAAAAGTCGTGGGTTGCAATCTCTGCCATTACCATATGTGTTTTGTCCCTGAGCTAGACACTTTATCTGCTTTTGCTTAGTACTGGTTCTACACAGGAAGACGTCGAAAGTGATTAAAATAAGTTCATAGAGCTTTCATTACAATCATTGTTAAATAAATAAGTTTAAACTAATGTGTATAGTCCTTCCTCCACATTACTAACAGGGCCAATTAATATGAACTGTGGACTCCACTTGTGAAATTAAATGCAGCTTATAACTTAAAAAGCAAATAGATTCTCTATATTTAGAAATGATATTTGGCTTTAAGTTTGCTGGTTGCTATGAGTAAGAGAACATAAAATATCATCACACACGTATCTACTATAGATTGTGTAGCTTTAACAAGAATTTAAATAAATGGTGTTTTTTTTATACGCCAGTCTTGACAGGACATATTATGTGATCATGCACAATGGGCGGGCGGCTGGCGGTGGCTGTGGTGGGCAATGTAGTGTCCACTCCATAACTGAGGTAGTTTTAATCCTATCTTGATGAAACTTGGATACAATGTTTAAGGCCACAATAGCTAGATCAAGTTTGATAATCAACGTTATTGCTCAAGAAACACCCGAGATATGGCCCTTGGATTATTGAAAATTGACAAAATTTACGGTGTCCGCTCCATAACTGGAGTAATTTTAATCCAATCTCGATGAAACTTGGACAATGTCTATTGCCACAACAGCTAGGTAACCAGTGCTGATTTTTTTATTGCTCAGAAACACTGGAGTTATGGCCCTTGGACCATTGGCTTGTTGAAAATTAATAAACTTTTTGCTGTCTGCAGCTCGATAACTTTTGGACACTTGAATTTGCGGATTTCTCTAACCACAAAATCCACGAAAATTTATTCCTCAAGAATTTCCATAAACTTTTTTTACCATTAACATGTAATTACTTAGCTTAGAGTATGTTTTTGTGTTTAACAACTTTAGGAAAATAAAGAGTTTTTTTACTGAGAATATTGCATTTGTTGTTATGTTAGAAATAGTAGGTATGTCCCACTAGATCTATGCCTAAATTTTTCCAATAAAAGTGTTACAATTCCATTAATAAAATCTTCCTTCAATCTGGACCATATATATGAGTCATATATATGGTCCAGATTGAAGGACAAGAGTGCCTAATTGACACAATATACGTCTGTCATATAATATGACAGACGTATATTGTGTCAATTAGGCACTCTTGTTACAAAATAAAACAGGACACCAGTCTTTTTTAGTAGCATTATACTGTAACAACCTTCAGGGTTCAAAAGATAAATGTGATTTCTAATCTTTATTTTTTTTTGTCTCGCCTTTTCGAAGAAAAAAATAAATTAAAGTCAACATTCAAGTTTTGCGTTTAGGGCACAAACTGTATGCACTAGAACTTTCAAACTACGCTTATAGTTGTATCTAGGGTGCTACATCCCAACGTGACAAAGCAAATGTGCAAGTGACCTTGACCCTCCATGCAAAGGGCAGATAACTTCATAATTTTTACATTCAACTTTTTCGTTTATGTCACTTTCTCACAAACTGTATGCACTAGACCTTTGAAACTTTGCTTATAGTTGTATCTTGGTGGTACATCGCAATGTGACAAAGCAAATGTGGATGAGACCTAGTCTTCCATGCAAAGTGCAGATAACCTTATAATTTTTACCTTCAACTCTTACGTTTAGGCCAACATTTACGTTTAGGTCCCTTTTTCACAAACTGTTGCACTAAGACCTTTCAAACTTTACTTATAGTTGTAACTTGAGTGGTACATTGCATTGTGACAAAGCAAATGTGGATGTGACCTTGACCCTCCAAGCAAAGGGCAGATAATTTAATAATTTTTACCTTCAACATTTAGGTCACTTTCTCACAAACTTTATGCATTAGACCTTTCAAACTTCGCTTATAGTTGTTTCTTGGGTTGTACGTCGCAACCTGTCAAAAAGCAAATGTAGATGTGACCTTCACCATCCAAGCAAAGGGCAGATAACTTTAATTGTTACATTTACATCACTTTCTCATGAACTATAATTTTGCACTAGATGCTTTAAACCTAGTTTATAGCTTAATCTTTGGAAGACAAAACATACTATTTTGACACAGTTGTGTCTTGGGTGGTGCATCTTTTTGGATGCATGGATTTCATCTATGACCTTGACCTACTTTTTGGAGCTGATGATTTTTTATTTATTTATTTTTTTAATTATTTTTAGAATGGCATTTTGTTTTTAAACAAATGCACTTAAATGTCATCTCAGCAAACTGTAAACTCCATTTTTTTTAGTTATTAAAATGTTTACAAACTTTCATTTAAACATCATATATCTTTTATATTTAAGTCCCATCCCCGTTAGGCATGACGTGAATCTGCGGATTCCTTTCCTGACTGAAATTATCGGAACCACCACTGCATACCCGGGTACCTTAAGTAATGATAGTTTAACTTCAAACAAGTGTATGTGTTTTCAGCCAGATATGTCTGCAATCTTATGGTTTATACTCTCTCCACCAGTAAGTACACAATTCAGTATACTCGAGTTCCTATGGCTTATACTTCACCAATAAGTTCACACTTCAGTATACTTGAGTTCAAATAGTGTATACTCCTTCCACCATAAAAACTGCACACTTCTAGAGTTTCTATGGTTTACACTCCCTCTACCAATAAGTGCACACTTCAGTATACTTGGGTTCCTCTAGCTTATACACCATCCACCAATCTCCCTCCATCAATAATTGTGCTATTCAGTAGACACGAGTTCCTGTAGTTTATACTCTCCCCACCAATAAGTGCACAGTTCAGTCGAGTTGGGTTCCTGTGGTTTATACTCTCTCCACCAATAAGTGCACAGTTCAGTCGAGTTGGGTTCCTGTGGTTTATACTCTCTCCACCAATAAGTGCACCGTTCAGTATACTTGGGTTCCTGTGGTTTATACTCTCTCCACCAATAAGTGCACCGTTCAGTATACTTGGGTTCCTGTGGGTTATACTCCCTCCACCAATAAGTGCACACTTCAGTATACTTGGGTTCCTGTGGTTTATACTCCCTCCACCAATAAGTGCACACTTCAGTATACTTGGGTTCCTGTGGGTTATACTCCCTCCACCAATAAGTGCACACTTCAGTATACTTGGGTTCCTGTGGGTTATACTCCCTCCACCAATAAGTGCACACTTCAGTATACTTGGGTTCCTGTGGTTTATACTCCCTCCACCAATAAGTGCACACTTCAGTATACTTGGGTTCCTGTGGTTTATACTCCCTCCACCAATAAGTGCACAGTTCAGTATACTTGGGTTCCTGTGGGTTATACTCCCTCCACCAATAAGTGCACACTTCAGTATACTTGGGTTCCTGTGGGTTATACTCCCTCCACCAATAAGTGCACACTTCAGTATACTTGGGTTCCTGTGGTTTATACTCCCTCCACCAATAAGTGCACACTTCAGTATACTTCGGTTCCTGTGGTTTATACTCTCTCCACCAATAAGTGCAAACTTCAGTATACTAAAGTTTTCTGTGGTTTATACTCTCTCCACCAATAAGTGCACAGTTCAGTATACTTGGGTTCCTGTGGTTTATACTCTCTCCACCAATAAGTGCACCGTTCAGTATACTTGGGTTCCTGTGGGTTATACTCCCTCCACCAATAAGTGCACACTTCAGTATACTTGGGTTCCTGTGGTTTATACTCCCTCCACCAATAAGTGCACACTTCAGTATACTTGGGTTCCTGTGGTTTATACTCCCTCCACCAATAAGTGCAAACTTCAGTATACTAAAGTTTTCTGTGGTTTATACTCTCTCCACCAATAAGTGCACAGTTCAGTATACTTGGGTTCCTGTGGTTTATACTCTCTCCACCAATAAGTGCACAGTTCAGTCGAGTTGGGTTCCTGTGGTTTATACTCTCTCCACCAATAAGTGCACAGTTCAGTATACTTGAGTTCCTGTGGTTTATACTCTCTCCACCAATAAGTGCACAGTTCAGTCGAGTTGGATTCCTGTGGTTTATACTCTCTCCACCAATAAGTGCACAGTTCAGTATACTTGAGTTCCTGTGGTTTATACTCCCTCCACCAATAAGTGCACACTTCAGTATACTTGGGTTCCTGTGGTTTATACTCTCTCCGCCAATAAGTGCACCGTTCAGTATACTTGAGTTCCTGTGGGTTATACTCCCTCCACCAATAAGTGCACACTTCAGTATATTTGGGTTCCTGTGGTCTATACTCCCTCCACCAATAAGTGCACACTTCAGTATACTAAAGTTTTCTGTGGTTTATACTCTCTCCACCAATAAGTGCACCGTTCAGTATATTTGGGTTCCTGTGGGTTATACTCCCTCCACCAATAAGTGCACACTTCAGTATACTTGAGTTCCTGTGGTTTATACCCCCTCCACCAATAAGTTCACACTTCAGTATACTAAAGTTTTCTGTGGTTTATACTCTCTCCACCAATAAGTGCACCGTTCAGTATATTTGGGTTCCTGTGGTTTATACTCTCTCCACCAATAAGTGCACAGTTCAGTCGAGTTGGGTTCCTGTGGTTTATACTCTCTCCACCAATAAGTGCACAGTTCAGTATACTTGAGTTCCTGTGGTTTATACTCTCTCCACCAATAAGTGCACAGTTCAGTCGAGTTGGATTCCTGTGGTTTATACTCTCTCCACCAATAAGTGCACAGTTCAGTATACTTGAGTTCCTGTGGTTTATACTCCCTTCACCAATAAGTGCACACTTCAGTATACTTGGGTTCCTGTGGTTTATACTCTCTCCACCAATAAGTGCACCATTCAGTATACTTGAGTTCCTGTGGGTTATACTCCCTCCACCAATAAGTGCACACTTCAGTATACTTGGGTTCATGGGTTTATACTCCCTCCACCAATAAGTGCACACTTCAGTATACTAAAGTTTTCTGTGGTTTATACTCTCTCCACCAATAAGTGCACCGTTCAGTATATTTGGGTTCCTGTGGGTTATACTCCCTCCACCAATAAGTGCACACTTCAGTATACTTGAGTTCCTGTGGTTTATACCCCCTCCACCAATAAGTTCACACTTCAGTATACTAAAGTTTTCTGTGGTTTATACTCTCTCCACCAATAAGTGCACAGTTTAGTCTACTTGGGTTCCTGTGGTTTATACTCTCTCTACCAATAAGTGCACAGTTCAGTATACTGGAGTTCCTGTGGTTTATACTCTCTCCACCAATAAATGCACCATTCAGTATACTTGGGTTCCTGTGGTTTATACTCTCTCCACCAATAAGTGCACAGTTCAGTATACTTGAGTTCCTGTGGTTTATACTCCCTCCACCAATAAGTGCACACTTCAGTATACTTGAGTACCTGTGGTTTATACTATCTCCACCAATAAGTGCACAATTCAGTATACTTGAGTTCCTGTGGTTTATACTCGCTCCACCAATAAGTGCACACTTCAGTATACTTGAGTTCCTGTGGTTTATACTTTCTCCACCAATAAGTGCACCGTTCAGTATACTTGGGTTCCTGTGGTTTATACTCCTTCCACCAATAAGTGCACACTTCAGTATACTAAAGCTTTCTGTGGTTTATACTCTCTCCACGAGTAAGTGCACACTTCAATGTGGGTTATACCTCATCCAGGAGTAAGTGCACAATTCAGTATACTCGTGTTCAAGGATCTTTCATGTGTTTTGTATTTTTACAGCAACAACTGATGCCACACAAACAGATGGTGCTCAGTATACAGATGGTGCTCATTATAAACCATGTGACACCCAGTGCGAAGAATGGCAGGACAGAAAAGGCACTTCAGCAGGCGTTGCTATAGGAATGCTTATACTGGGGATTGTGTTTGGGGCATTGACAACATGCACTGTATGCATATTGATACCAGTTTTACACAGGTATGGTAATTTAGTTGGAGCATAGAAAAAGCCTATACTATTACACAAGAAAGTAAGGAATGTTTATTGGTGGCATAGTATAGTGGTTAGCATGCTGGATGCTTTGTGATCATTACACAGACTGTTGATCAAAGCATTTCCCACCTCACTGGGTGCCCCCACTGAAAATAGTCAGTGTAAAACATAAAATTTTACGTAAAATGGGCAGTAATTCTGGTAATCTGGGTTGATTTTGACGCTGAATCAACATATACACTTTGTTATCATAGGTAAGCATCCTGTAAAGTTTGAAAAGAAATGGAGGAAAACTGTGGGAGTAGATTGACACACAAGATATTACACGGTAATACTGTATTGATTTTGACGCCGAAACAATATGCAATCTTGACATCATAGGTAAGCCTCCTGTAAAGTTTCGAAGCAATCGGTTGAAAACTGTGGGATCGAGGAGATAGACACACAAGATATTTCCGCGTAAAATTTTACCAAAAAAGAGGCCATAACTCCTGTAATACTGGGTCAATTTTGACGCCGAAACGATATGCACATCTTGACATCCTAAGTAAGCATCCTGTAAAGTTTCGAAGCAATCGGTTTAGAACTGTGGGAGGAAATAGACACACAAGCTTTTCGGGATTGATGGAAAGACGGAAGGACGGACGGACATGTCTAACGCTATTCGGTGGTGGTGGCATAATAAAAAAGGTGTCTGTAGTACTAATAACAGTTAAAGAAACAAAGTCTTGTGTTTTTTTGCTTCAAAACTCATACTTTTTTTAGAAATCTTAGGGTTATAAATGCCTTTTTCTTAAAAACAAGTATGGCAACATATGTTTTTTATTTCATTATCTTTAAACACGATATTTGCTAACAATACAGAAGTTTTGAAGAAAAAATAATTCGGAAATACTTTTCTCTCTCGAAATGTCTCTTTTTCCCATCAAAATCAACCATTGTTTACTAGGATCTGCAATAAAGGTAAGATTCCCCTTTATTTCTGCATTTATCATGCATCTTTTGGCGATAAAGGTAATACTGTTTTCAGCCATATGCTGTCACTCACATACTGGATAAATCATTTTAGCGCACCACACGGATGTTACCATATTTTTCAAGACCAGACCTATTTTACTGAATGCAGTATCTCAGTCCGACGATTTGTCTAGAAGATGATCAGGACTATAGGAAAACATAAAATAACACCGGGAACGCGCACCTGTTTTGGATGGTTTAAATTGTGTTTTTTGTCAAGATTTGCGGCGTGATTCTAAAAATGTACTAGAAAATAATATTGTTTTTGTTATATGAAGCAATGGATAAATAAAAGGAAAATGAATGAAAATAAAGCCTTATTGTTTGATTCTAATCGCAAGTGTATTATATATAAAACAAAGTAAAAAAGCGAAATATTCAATATGGACAAAAATTATGTACTGGCAAATATTCATTGGTAACAACAATTTCAGGGCAAGTTAAACACAATAAGGGCAAGTGTCTTTTCAGTCAGGGCAAGTGGACTTTGAAATCTACTTGCCCTGGGCTATTCCCAATTTTAATTTTCTTGGAGCACTGTTGTGGCGACTACTCCTCTGAAACTACTCGACAGATTGTACATGAAACTTCACAGGAATGTGGCTCTTGATGTCTCGATGTCAGCCGGAAATTCAATTTGGCCACCACGGCTTAAAACAGAATGTTACAAATTCAATTTCTTGCCTGCCACTTTCCAAAAACCATAAGTGTTATTGATTTGAAACCTTAAACCAAAATGACTGGCATGCTATGTGGATGGCCCTAGCCAAAATTCATTTCGATTTGATTTGATGTCAAACATGGGAGCCAGCACCCATCTTTGTTTATATACAGTTATATAGGAAAAACTTGTGGCGACTACTCCTCTGATGTAACTTCATGGATTTCCATGAAACTTTACAAGAATGTTGTTCTTGCTGTCTCATTGGTCCTAGCAAAACAATAGGCCGGCCGGAAATTGAAGATGGCTGCCACAGCTAAAAATAGATTTTACACATTACAAGTTTGTGGCGACTACTTCTCAAAAGCCATAAGTAATAATAATGTTTTGGAACTTTTACTAAAATGACTGGCATGACATGAAGTTGGTTCTACACAAAAGTCATTTCGATTCGATGTCACAAATGGCCCCCTGAGGCCATCTTCGTTTACATAGAGTTACTAGTATATAGGAAAAGCTTGTGGCGATTACTCCGAAAAAACGTGATAGATTTGCATGACACTTTACAGGAATGTTGCTCTTGATGCCTAGTTGGTATATTCAAATGGCCGCCACAGCTAAATATACATTTTTAAAAATGCAAGTTCATGGCGACTACTAAAAAAAAAGATTTTGACCAACTATCTCAAACAATAACTACCACTTCCTACAACCCTTAATCGTGAACTTCAGGTAAGAATTCAGCGGCCTCTTACTCAATGGATAAGGACACCTCGGCTTGAGAGATCTATAACATCTAACAAGAATCACTTCGCCAATAACAATCATAACAATATATACAATCTGTAATCGTATCTATAGGAACGGCTCAAAACCGAATGGCAAAAAAAGTTCGCCGTTCAGTACGCAGTACTTTGATTCTTCATAGAATAGAATAGGATCATACATATTGAATACATACTGAGCTTAAATTTAGGTAGTACTGAAATTATAGGAAATTTGCCAAATAAATGGAATATGGGTCAGATATTTATCTTAAGATATCTCTGAAAGCAAGTTTAAAGCTGAAATATGCATAGGATAAACAGTTCTAGCTATAAAATGTTGTTTGTAGGAAAGATATGAAGAAACTGTAGGAAATGTCCTTAAAAGAAATAAATAAAATTTTAATTTATCTTACCATTTGTGTTTCTATGCTTGTACATGTATGTTCCATATAGAAGGTTTTATCCAAAACCCATCTGTAAAAAAAATATTTTGACTTAAAATAATGTTGTTTATTTATTTTTTTCAAGGAAATCCTCAAAGTTTGTTCATGGTAAAATACTGAGTAGATGTCGAGATCCCAAGAGCGACAGAAACAATTCACAAGAAATAGAACAGGTAAATAATAAACAGTGGAGTGCTGTGGTAGTGGTGGAGCGTTGGATCCATGGTCAAAAAGTCATGGGTTCGATCCCCGCCATGGCTATATGTATTGATTCCCTTAGCTTTCATAATCTGCATTTGCTTAGAACTGGTTCTGCCCAGGAAGACATCGAGAGTGATTAAAATAAGTTCATTGAGCTTTTGTTACAATCGATGTAAAATAAATAAATTTAAACTAAATAATAAACAAATAAGAGACGCAGATTCACTGGGAGAAAATCTCTTGCTCCTTTGCATGCACAAATTATTATATATTAAGAAACTAACCCACCAAATGACGGGAAAAAATACACTAACAAGAAATGTCACTGTAGGTGACAAATGCCCGCCGAAGTGGCTAGTGAATATATGAACGATGTGTTTATGCACACAGCTCAAATCGGATGACATCAGAAGTTTGAACCATGTTTACCAATATTCATGATCATCATGTTATGTTTATAAATATTCATGGGCATAATGGTAAACTCAGGTAAAAGTTCAGCAAAACTGGAAGGTGACCAATGACAAAGTTCTACTCCGAACACAATCAATATGACTTCATTCAAATACACGGTCATAAGGCATCTTTTGACCTCTAAGTGTGACCGTTACCTTGAAGCTACAGACCTGGGTTTTGTGCATGACACATCATCTTGTTCTGGTGAACATTTCTGCCAGGTTATATAAAAATCCCTCAACGGATGAGAACATAGACCGGACACGACTTCAATCAAATACAGGGACATATGACATCTTTTGACCTCTAAGTGTGACCTTGAAGCTACTGACCTGAATTTTGCTCGCGACACATAGTCCTGTTGTGGTAAACACTTCTGCCAAGTTATTTGAAAATCCCTCCATGAATGTCAGAATTATTTACCGGACATGAAATATAGACACAAATTAACTTCTTTTTGACCTTTGACCTCCAAGTGGGACCTTAACCTTGAAGCTACTGACGTGGATTTATCGCGTGACACGTCATCTGTGTGAACATTTGTGGCAGGTTATTTGAACATCTCTCCATGAATGTCAGTTATTTACCGGACACAAAAGTACTTATTTTTGACCTTTGACCTCTAAGTGTGACCTTTACCTTGAAGCTACGAACCTGAAATCTGCATGTGACACATCCTCTTGTTGTGGTGAACACTTGTGCCATGTGATTTAAAAATCCCTCCATGAATGTCAGAGTTATTTGCCGGACACGACAGTACTTCTTTTTTACCTTTGACCTCTTAGTGTGACCTTGACTTTGGAGCCACGGACCTGGACTTTGCATGCGAAAATCGTCTTGTTGTGGTGAGTACTTGTGCCAAGTTATTGGAAAACCATCTATTATTGTTTAAGTTATTTTTCGGACACAATTGTACTTTTCGGACACAATTGTACGGACGAACTGACGAACAGACTACTATATGCCACCCTTCAGGGGCAAAAAAAAAAGTTTATCAAAACTCTATCCAGGTGTTCAGGTCGTATAAAAATGCATATGTGCCGATTAAAAGTACAGTTTATTGATTATTGGTAAATCTTAATTCGAGGCTCCAGTTTTGGGTTTTGCCCTGGCTGGTTAAAGCCGTTTATATTGTGTCTATAGAGTTCGAATTCTCAAAATCTGTCAGTTATATATATACCTCGTCTTCAGTAGGTTTAGAAAAGGTAAAACGGCATGTTCTTAAATTTGGTTGTTGTTGGTGGGGTAGCTACTTTAAAAGACATTCCCGATTTGGTATAATAAACCATATCAGTGAAAATTCAAGATCTTAAAATATAGATGAAGATAAAACAATTGCAAATATGACTTGATGAAGTTTTCTATCCCTTTAAACCAGGTAAAATAGCATTTTAAGTTGCTTTTACATGTTGGCTTGATTATAAAGTCTCCCTCTATCAGGCACAAGTTCCAACATGCAGATATTTTAATTGTCATAACCAAATAAGGTCCTGGGCCCCGTTTTATGAAACAACTTCCGGCCATTTTGATCGTAAATCAATTTCTTAAATGCGATTTCGTTTCATTTTCTTATACAGGTGATATTTCTGCACTACGTGCACACATAATTGTCTGCTTTGAATGCTTTGGTGAACAAAGTGAACAATTTTAAAATGTAATACTTATTGTAAGATGTTTAATAAAACTGGGCCCTGTTGTTTATTTACGTAATTTTATCTTGTACAGTTTATAGTTTTAAACAAGATTTATTTGACATAAAACATGCTATGATTAAACCAATTGCCCATCATGATCATTCCAATTTGTTTAAATCTTACTTAAATGCATTTTCCCCCTAATAATGTATTAAACCAAGTTTAATAAAACATGTTGTATGTCTATCAAACATTGTAAATCCTATCTTTATTTTAAAAGAATCCAGAGGAAACAACAAACATTACCGCCGGTGTTGCAGTAAGTCCCAGTCAGCCGGAGCACAACGCCTACAATGTCCTTGACCGAAATAATGTCAACTCTCATATGTACACCGGCCTTGACCTACCCGAGCCATTGGAGTCCGAATATCATGACCCAAACAGATTCAGTGATACATACGATGCTCCAGACACCAGACCAATCAGTGGCAATGTTTCAGAGAGCAGTACAAATGAGCCATCCAATCACAGCTACTTTGTGTTGCAAGCACAAACACATGACACAACCAATGGTAACAATGATGACACCACCAATGGTAACAATGATAACAGTCAGGATCAAGGTCACACTTCTAGTCAAGATCATCAATACTTTGTTCTTGAATCTCAAAACGAAGCAGGTGGGACACCAAATAATCCAGGTTGGACACCAAATAATCAAGGTGAGACACCAAACAAGCAAGGTGTGACACTAAATAGTCATGGTGGGACACCAAACAAGCATGGTGGGACACCAAACACACAAAAGAGGACTGAAAATAGTGAAGTTACATCAACGAGTGACATGCCTAGTCATGATTACTTTGTTTTAGAAAAAGGCAACAATTAAAGATACACCTGCAAATTTATTTCCACTATGGAGATAGAAAAGTTAATGTCCCGGAAATGTAACCTGAATGGATGATGACAAAAGTAATATATTACAAACATCTGTGGATTCATTATAATAACGCCTCGCCTAACAGGGATCAGAATAGACTTTATGAATTTTTAAGTCGAAAAAAGACAAAAATGCAATACAGAGTTATGGAACTTGTGTGTTTGAGTGGCCTTAATGATACTGAAGACATATGCAAAGTTTGAATGAATTTGATTAAGTAATTTTGAATATATTAGAACGTGAAAAACCTTTACTCAAAACGATTATGTAAATGTTAACGCCACTGTCGCTTCTGCAGCAAAATGTTTCAGCATGTTCTTCTAAGGCGAGACAAAAATTATAGGAAATGAATTTATTACATTTCTACTGGTGAAATACTAGGATATTTCATAGAAAGAAGTCATAACCAAATAACTTGTTAACTAACTCTGAATGAAATTTTTAAGTACCACTAAAGCTCTATTTATAGAATTTATGACATGATGACGGACTTGGTCGGAACAATCTTAATCACAAATAAACACCATGAAATGGATTCAAAAATGTAATAAACAGATTATTTAATGAATGGATTGGTTTATCTTAAATTATTAACTCGATGGGAGGTGGGGTTTTTTTTGTGCAACTACTCACAATACACCGCCCATCTTGCGAAGAATACCTAATAATCTAACCCTATAAGAATCTGTCAGGAGTTTCCGGTGAAGATCAGGAATTCCAGCACGAGGTATAAAACAGTTATACCATTATTCCCTATCTGAACCGGATACCCATGATTGATTCTTTTTCTTGAATATCATTTACATTCTGCCTAAGTATATAAGAAAGACTTATCTAACCCACACCATTCTTACATTCCGGATAAGGTTATCCGTGTTTTACATGGGTGATGGAAAGCCTGATCTTGTTTCCTCTGGATTCTTTTAAAATAAAGTCACGTGCTGATATCAACAATGACAGTTGCATGATGTCATTGTGTAACATGCAAAACGTTAGTACTTTGTGTCGTCAATGTGCAGAATATAAATTAAAAAAGAATCAATCACGAGTATCCGGGTATAACTGTTTTAATTGGAACCTCGGCAGAGTCTCGGTTCTGATGAAAACAATTATACCTCTTGTTGGAATTCCCGATCTTCACCAGATACCCATGAAAGATTCTTATAATTTTACACAGGCTATGCTTATTTTGCTTACAAAACGGAGATGATCCAGACTACATGTTGTGTGTATCTGTACGATATTCTTGCCAAATTATTGTTTGTTCACCTGCATTATGTCTCCCCCACTTTGTGAAGGGGAGACATGTTTTGTGCTGTCTGTCAGTCGTCTGTATGTCACCAACTTTGTCAGTATGAGTTCTCCTGAACCCCTGGCTGGATTTCAATGAAACTTTGCAGGAATGGTCAGTACCATGCTTAGTTGTGCATATCGTCGCTGTGTTCTGGTTGAATGATTTTTGGCGGAGTTATGACCCTTAAATTAAAGATTCCAATACACAGACTTTGTCCAGATGAGTTCTCCCGAACACCTGGCTGGATTTCAATGAAATTTTGCAGGAATGATCAATACCAGGCCTAGTTGCGCATATCATTGCCGAGTTCCGGTTGAATGATTTCTGGCAGAGTAATGGCCCTTTAAAGGTTTTAATACACAAACTTTGTCCGGACTGGCTCTCCAGAACCCCTGGCCGGATTTCAATGGAACTTGGCAAGGATGATAAGTACCAAGCCTAGTTGCGCAAATCATCACCGTGTTCCAGTTGAATGATATTTGGCAGAGTTATGGCCCTTTAAAGGTTTTCATAAACAAACTTTGTCCAGACTAGTTCTTCTATCCCCTGGACGGATTTCAACGGAACTTGGTGTGGTAGAGATGATCCTTGCCAAGCCTTGTTGCACATATCCAGTTGATTTATGGCCCTTTTCCCAGTAGGAGTGACATCTGTTTTTACTAAAAACAACCTCTAGCTGAATCAACTGATTTTGAAATTACTGTATTTTTGTATGCTACCTTTTTAACAGATGCTGACATATGTTTGTAAGGTAAACAATACTTGTACTATAAAACGATCCATTGGCCCTGCTACATATTGGTGGAATGTGTAAGTGCAGTTATTCATAGGACACAAGAAAGAGTATGAAAGGAGAAATTTGGAAATCGCCAAACAGGATAACTATATAAAACATTGCAGTCTCGGTTTGATCGAGACCATTCATGAAAAGTAGTGAAAAATGCTAGCTACCATTCACACACTCTACCCGGGTTGAGCAGAACTCAATATTAAAAAAAATGTCACTAGTACGAAAATTTGAGCTATCCCGAAGATGGTATTCATGTGTCGGTGAACATGGAAACTTCAATGTGGTATTTTCATACCATTCCATGGCCAGCGGTGTATGGTCTCAGTTTCTAACACATTGTTTTGCCCTAAACAAGAAAACAATGGGTGAAATAAAATGAGGTCAATGACCTTGAAGCTCTACTGATAGATTTTGACAGCTTGATCAGCATTCCCGTGAAGTTTCACGAAAATCTGTCAAGTTGTTTCAGTGGAGTAGTTGCTACAAGTTTTTACTATTTAAATCTATGTAAACAAAGATGGCAGCTGGCAGCCATGTTTAATGACTAATCAAAATGATTTTCGACAGGGACCAACATTATGTCATCCTGATCATTTTAGAGAAAGTCCAATATCAATATCACTTATAGTTTTCTAGAAATGGTCACTACAAACTTGTTTTTTTAAATTCTATTTTTGCCGAGGTGGCCATCTTGAATTTCCGGCAGACCTTAAATTTTGCTAGGATTCATTAGTAATCAAGAGCAACATTCCTGTGAAAATCCGTCAAGTAGTGTAGTTGCAAGTTTTTACTATATAACTCTATGTAAACAAAGATGGCCACTGGCAGCCATGTTTAACGTCGAATGAAAATGATTTTTGACAACGACCAACATCATGTCATGCTGATCATTTTAGAAAAAGTCCCATATCAATATCGCTTATAGTTTTTAAGAAGTAGTCGCTACAAACTTTTTTTTTAAAAATCTATTTTTAGCTTTGGTGGCCATCTTACATCAACGTGAATTTTTGCTAGACATCATGGGCAACATTCATGTAAAGTTTCATGAAAATTCATCCAGTAGTTTCAGAGGAGTAGTCGCTACAAAAAAGTTTATGGATGGACAGACAGACGGACGGACGACGGACACCGCACCACGGCATAAAAATTGAATTTAGTTGGGAGCAGAGGTTATGAAGCCCACATATCACAAGGCCAAAGTGCATATGTTCTTTAATATATGAAATGCAAATTATTTATTTGGCATATTTTGCAAAGCAGTATTATATTCTATTGATTTTATTGCGAAAGTACAAGTTACTTCCATAAACTCTGTAAAATGTTTCAGTTTTAATAAAATAATATAGTCTGGCTTTAAATAATCTTTATATATTGCATGTCAGAATGGTTTGTCTGTATTCCACATCAAGGTTAGGGAAAAGCGGTCTGCATTTACGGGTATGTTTAAGCATATGAACAGGAAACCAAAATAAATCGATGATTTTATTTATAACATAATATGCAATGCTAAAACTATACCTATTATCAACAGGTCATTTGTGTTATTAATATTACCTGCTTAAATGCATTTCCTACCTAGCATGTTTGCTTTGTGTATAAAATCAAATCACATACATATATGAAACTGGTAAAGTTAATGTTCTACAAGACAGACACTCTTCAAAATGATACTTATATTTATACTATTATTCCTCAAGTAAAAACAACTATGTAAAATTCCCATAGACCAAAATATATTTAATTTCACCCACTACAGTGGCAAAAATATTATATAAATATCACATTCATGAGTGGGTGATAGTAAGAATGTTCACCCTGAGGAAATGATTATTACACGAGGCAAAGCCGAGGGTGATAATCAATATCCGAAGGTTGAACAAGCTTACCTTCACTCTCTTTTTCTTGCATGCCGGATACTCTTATCCGCGTTTTACATGGATGATGGAAAGCCTGAACTTATACATGGGGGAAGATAAAAGTCACGTGCTGATATCAACAATGACCTTGTGTAAATAAACATGAAAAACATTAGTAGTTGGCAAAGTTAATATAAATGATATGCAAGAAAAAGAATCAATCATAGGTACAATTGTTTTAATCGGAACCTCTGATAGAGCCTCGGTTTCGATAAAAACATCTATACCTCGTTGAAATTCCCGATCTTCATCGGATACCCATGAAAGATTCTTATATTATTATTCCGAAATCCCCTGGAGCCAATAGAAGTTTCATTTTCAGTACAGGAATTTCACTTTGTCGGAATTTTTATTTTTTATTTTTTTCGTTTCAAAATCTACATTTTCCAAAAACTTGTTAGCCAAGGCCATAAAAAATTAATTACCTGGTTCTCAGGCCCGCCCGCATGTCTTTTTTTGGTGCCGCATTGCCGATTTTATCTCAAAAGTAATAAAATAAAAATTGGAAATGCGCTACCGAAATTTCGAAAAAAAAGTTCCGCATCCAAGTTCGTTCCGGTTTTTACATGCAACTACCTCAGGGGAATCCCCTTGTGGATAGACTGGTGCGCGGCCGACTATCTGCCGCTCTCGACTATCTGCCGCTCTGCTCGCTAGCTTGTGAGTGTTGCAGTCGTACGGGTACCAATCTAGGAGTCAGACGCTTGAGACGCTAGTAGGTGCTACAGAACAGGCGATTTATTCAAGCGTCTAATCGACAAAGTCTCACAACAACATGCAATAGTTCATGCGTGATCTAATACAAATATACAGACTTACTGTGATTGAAAGAAGCATAAGTCGGGAAGAAATGATAAGGTAATGATCGACAATAGAGATGAGCTGATCCAACTGGTTATTGCACATGTATTTCGAGATATTTTGCATCAATACATGTATTGGAATTAAAAGTTTGGATAAAAAAAAAATCGCCCGCGTGTCTGTTCGACCACTGTAAAATTGTAAAAAAAAATGCGCCCGCCCGCATCTCTTCTCAGAAAAAGTGGCCTGAGAACCAGGTAATTAATTTTTTGTGGCCCAAGCTATATTGTTATATTGGAAATAATGTTGGATTGGAAATAACGTAACTAAGAAAATGAGTGGTAGTTTATTAAAATTGGTAAAGTACTTTTGAAGTTACAAATAGCAATTTCACCATACTGAGCCAATGACGTCACCAAAACATTATGCACACCAAAGCTGCGCATGTGATAATCCTTTTACTATCACCTTGCGATTTACTATTCCCCTGTGCTATCACATTTGCGTCAGATAGTAAGAAATTACATTTAGCATAGGCGTTTTATGTGAGGTATAATAATAAAAAATATCACATAATGATTTCATTCGGTTCAAAGTGTTTATACTGTAATATGTTTAAAGAGACATACAGCAATCTAGACTTTTTACAACCTCGCGGTATCCCGTTACTGTTTCTACATAACTTGCATTTGTTCAATCATTAATACCGGATTAATAAATTAAATAATAAAATTAATTAATAATAAAATAGTAAAATAAATCAAGACGCCCATTTTCATGCATGATAAAAACTTCAAGTTTGCCGTGTGTCCCATTAACAAGAGGCCCAAAAGGGCCTGTATCGCTCTACTGGCTTTATGGAGTCTGTGTTTGGGGGTGGGGGGGGTAAATTAATTGTTGTGGCTCTTATGACACAACCCTTTGCCCTGCACGAGAAAAATGGCAGTCAAACATATAAATACTGCAAGTTCCTCAAGTTGTACCCATGTAGAGGGCCCCTTTACACAGGAGGACAAATCCCGTTTTATATATGTTGTGCCTCGAGTCCCTAAATGAACTATAGCAAATTATAATTAAATGCATTTACATTTGGACAAGATTTTTTTACCTGATTATCCACTAGGGAGCCCCAGAGGGTGGAGCCAGAAACAAAAACTTATTGTGCATCTGCACATCCTTAACTAAGAAATACACCACACATGAACTTGAAATCAATATAGGAGGACAAACCCTATTTTATAGATGTTGTGCCTCGAGTTACTAAATGATCATACCAAATTAGAATTAAATACATTCACATTTGGACAAGATATGCAATTTGTTGTATTTTTTACCTGATTTCCCTCTATGGAGCCCCCGAGGATGGAGCCAAAATATGAAAACTTATTGCGCATCTACAAATCCTAAGAAATACACCAAACATGAACTTGAAATCTCAAACATTACAGAAGGAATTAGTTCCCCAAGTTGTACCCCTGTAGAGGGGCCCTTTAATGCTGGAGGTCAAAACAAGTTTTATATATGTTGTGCCTCGAGTCCATAAATAACCATACCAAACTAGAATCGTAACCATTCACATTTGGACAAGATGACTAATTTTTTTGTGAATTTTGACCCGATTACCCACCAAAGGAGCCCCAGTGGGCAGAGATAAATCCGAGACCTTATTGCGCATTTACATATCCTAACACACATAAACTTGAGATCTCAATGGGTATAGAAGGAGTAACTGTCATAAGGCCAAATCTCTGTAATAGTAAATTACTGCAAGCTCCCCATATTGTATCCCTGTAGAGGAGCCCCTATATGCAGGATGACAAAACTAGTTTTCTTTTGATTTTTGACCCAATTACCCCCCAAGGGGCCCCACTAAAATCTGAGACCTTGCTGGACCCACTTGGGTCATAAAAAAATAAAAATAAAAATAAAGTTAACCCCCAGTGGGATTTGAACCCATGACCGCAGGTTCTCAATATAGCATATTGGATTTTTAGCAAAGCAAGGACCATAACTCCGGTGTTACTGATCCGATCTGGCTGGTTTTCAAACTTGTCAGTGCTTTTATTGATATTAACAATCAATGCAAGTTTGGTAAAGATCAAATAATAAATGAAGGTGCTAGAGCGTTCAAAAGGCAGAAAATGGCATTTTTCAGAAAAAACAAGGGCCATAACTCTGGTGTTACTGATCTGATCTGGCAGGTTTTCGATCTTATCTGAGCTTTTATTGATATTAACAATCTTTGTAAGTTGGGTAAAGATCAAATCATAAATGAAGGTGCAAGAGTGTTCACAAGGCAAAATATGGCATTTTTCAGCAAATCAAGGGCCATAACTCCGGTGAAACTAATTCGATCTGGGTGGTTTTCGAACTTGTCCGTACTTTTATTGATATTAACAATCTTTGTGAGTTTGGTAAAGATCAAATAATAAATGAAGGTGCTAGAGTGTTCACAAGGCAGAAAATGACATTTTTCAGCAAAACAAGAGCCATAACTTCGGTGACACTAATCTGATCTAACTGGCTTTCGAACTTGTCTATGCTTTTATTGATATTCACAATCTATGCAAGTTTGGTAAAGATCAAATTATAAATGAAGGTGCTAGGGTGTTCACAAGGCAGAAAATGGCATTTTTCAACTCTAGTGTTACTGATCCGATCTGGCTGGTTTTCGAACATTTTCGTGCTTTTATCAATATCAACAATCTGTGCAAGTTTGGTAAAGGTCAAATAATAAATGAAGGTGCTAGAGATTTCACAAGGCAAAATATGGCATTTTTCAGCAAATCAAGGGTCATAACTCCAGTGAAACTAATCTGATCTGGCTGGTTTTCGAACTTCTCAGAGCTTTCATTGATAAAAGGACACTGGCAAATTTTTGTAAAGATTCGATTAATAATGAAGGCCCTAGAGTGTTCACAAGGCAAAAGTTAACAGACAATGGACGATGGACAACTCGCCACCCAATAAGCTCTGCTGGCCTTTGGCCAGTAGAGCTAAAAACTACATTTTTACTGAGTATTACTATTTGCATTAAATATTTCATTACCAAAGATTTCATTATTATGGTATGTTCATGTTTTCTGACTTCTGATTTGTTAAAATAAATACTACAGTTTGACAGTAACACTATTCACTCTGGAAAATAATTATCAGCCGAGGCAAAGTAGAGGTTGATAATCATTTTCTGAAGAGTGAATATTTGTATTAATTTCTTGGGTTCTTTACAAGACACTTTATCTGCATTGCTTAGTACTGGTTCTACCCAGGAAGACAATCAAGAAGTACCTTAGAAGCGAATCGCTTACAACAAGTATAGAATACAGTAAGTTAATGTTTTGAAATAATGAATTGCAACAATTCAGGTTACCTGGTAATGCAAAGTTCCTTCCCATAATCATAAAATAAAACCTTTGTTTGCATTTTTAAGATTAAAATCGTTGAATCAGATTTGCTCAATTTACATTTTACATAGAATTTATATATTCAGTCAAACCTATAACGTACATACAACTTCTCTTGATTTGATTTGTACCCTTTCTGAATGACGGTCCCAATTTTCTTTAGAAGGGAACTACTTTTAACATGGTTATCAAGCAGATAAACAATGGCAGTAACGGAGACGAGACTAGACGCAGCTTGCAACGCCGTGACATCGGAAATGAAAAGCTTAACTTCACCGCAATATTTCTCACCTGGGTTGTAATCTGTTTCGCCAAATGAATGGCTATTTCAATTTCAGTTCAGCTTTGTTCAGTTCAGCTTTGTGCAAGAGATTTAGCGCTGCCAAATGATTTTGAAACCATTTATCTAATGTTTTCAATTGCATGTTTTGCATGTTTCATACTTCGCTGCATGCTGTTAACTAATTGAAGCACAGACCATAATAAATTTTATGTTTGGTTTATGTGTCACAAACTTAAAAGCATGTTCGAATATTATATGCACAAATTGTGTATAAAAAATAAATAATAGAAGGATGTTCCATGGAACACTTGTGCCACCTGCTGTGTGCCATTTCAATTAATTTTGCGCTTCAGGTAAGGTTGCAGGTTAAAGTTTTATGAAAAGGGCCATAGCTCCGTCAAAATGGAAGTCTGAGTTATTGGAATTGTAACAACATTCATTGAGGTAATATGAAGATGTGTGTGAAGTTTTGTGAACATAAGTCGAATACTTTTCAAGTTATGGGCATGGTTAGGTTGCAGAATAGTGTGACTGACGACGACAACAGATGATGGACAAAGATATCCCCAAGTGTTTGCCATGCTACGCAGATGAAACAAAAAGGTAGACAAGGCTCCGCAACAGAAAAAGTTTTATTTTCGAGCATTTTTTTTGTTTCTTAAGTGATTTTGCTTTTAAATACCTTTACTGTTTTCTTTGTTACTTTGCAATTGGTTTTACCACAAATGATGCAATTTATTTATTTATTGATTGTTTAAAATCTATGATTATTAAAATTGTATAGAAAAACATAACGTGATGCAGGGAGTTTTTAGAAAACAGATTCCTGAGTGTCCTTTAAGCGAAATTCATACTGTATATGTAATTTGTTCAGTTTTTAGTCTAAATAGATAGAGGAAAATATTATAAATGCACTTTTAAGAGTATCATGGATAAGGAAATGGCATGTTTTTTTTAAGCCATTAATGTAGTTATGTCTTCGCCTCCAGGCCTTATTAATACCTAACGTAAAATACTTGCAAACCTGCTCAAAAATGCAAGGTGTTCATTCCTGAGTAGTAACAGTATCTGCAAAAAAATTAAATGCACATTTTAAAAGCACAAAATGAATTTGAACTACACTGTTATAGTGAAGTTGTCAGAATATATGTCTGTGTTCATCAAACTGTCCACTCTGTTTCACTACTCTATCAGAATCGAGTTCAACTGTTTCCAGCCTCTGCCAGCGTCGTAGCGGCCATACTATATGCGTGGCTTTGGATCGGATCAGACTGATGGAAATCTGAAAACAAACAAGACATAATTATGTTCCAGTCCAACAATCATTACCTGGTCCTGCCTTAATTCCATTAAACAATGGGAAAGCTTATATTAGCAGGATTTTATAACGGATATTTAGACAATAAAACATGTTATAAAATATCTTTTACTAAAAAAACCCAATAAACTGTGTAAAATTACCTATCAAATGTTTTAATTTTACAATATGCAAACTTTTTAAGCCAAAATTAAGGTTTTATTTCATACCCCAGCCATGAACCCCCATTTTCGCTTCTTGGAGAAGGGGTTGGATGGGGTATAAAAGTTAATACTCGGACCACGTAATGAACAGTGGATGAGAAGTGGATACGCCACGTGCTGTAAATAACAAACATAATTGCTAATTAATTACATTATTGTATTATTCATTGTATGCATTAAAGAAATATTTTATAGAATTGTTGAAAAATCATGTTTTATAAGTATACGGTTTAGCATAAATATTCAAAGTAGTTAGAAAACAAATAGAAGAGTCATACCGTTTATTGAACATACAACGGTATGCTTAATTTATTAACATACCAGTATATGTTTTGAAGAAAATATGTATGATTTTAAAATTTTAAGTTTTTGTATTTCATTTTTTTTAATTAACTTTTTTGTTTTATTAAAAGTTCATATTATTTAATATTTTATTAACATTTTAGTGCTATGTGGTTTTTTTTGACATCAATTTCAACTTAAAAGCAAGGAAGTGTTTGTCTACTTATTTATATTTATCATAGTTCTCCTTGTTCAATATTTTTAAAAAAATTATAATTGTTTTGTGTATTTTTCCCCGACAATATTTTTTTTATTTAGCTATTCCTGAAATGCAGTTATAAAATAAATGATATTTTTGGACTGCTCCATAGATGGGTAGGTGGGCAGATGGGTTTCTCATCCTATGAACAGATATGAATCTTACAGGTTTACATCAATAAATGAGTGCGATATCGAAAAAGTCCACTTATTATTTGAACAGCCCTCGTATAAGCCTTATTTATATTGGATATTGTATATCAAATATACTGAGCGCATTTTAAAACGCAACACTTCGTACTTTTTCTAATTCTAGAGATGGAATTGAAATCCTCGTGCAAAATGTATTTTAACTGAAAAGACACAGAGCAAATATTACGCAATTGTTTATCGCCATATGTTATAACCTTTGGGACAAAGAGACTTGTGTACTAACATAAAATACAATCTGGATTTGAACAGAAAGCCAGCAGACTAAAAATAATCCAAAATCAAAATATTTGTGTTTTTACATTACTAAGTGTACAGTACACCTCACGCGAAACCCACACTTCACTCGATTCGCAGAGTTTGGTCGTATCGAGTGCCGCGCAAATCTACGCCGAGTCGGTGTTTGGACTCGGCGAATCCACACGGCAAAAGTATGCCATTGTCGAGTCTCTCGTTGTGATCACACTCCGAGTTACTCTGCGTAGAATCCAATTAACCATGAGTTCACACCTGTGGTGATTATTATTGGGAAAAAATCTGAATTTTCCGACAACTTTTCGGTGGAAGTTTTTCCGACAGCAGCGCTTGAAAAAGCCGGTCGCCAGAAAAAGTACAAACAATGAGACGCCGAGTGCATCTTTTCTGTGCAAATTTGACATGACTGATAAATACAATGAATACATTTCGAAACAATACGTATTTCAAACTTTTAATGATTTAATCACAAGTGTTTGTTTCTGTTGTCCAAAAGTCATTTCTTCTTCGACATAAATATCCATAATCCTTGGCCATGTACATGTATGTACCTTTTAACAAGGCAGCACTAACAACGGGTTTATGACTCGGAATTCTTTAAAAAAAAAATCTGATTTTTTTCTGACTAAAGAACCCAATCGATGTAATAATAATAAACAGGGAAATAGTAAAAATTTGTTACAAATAACGATTATTTAAAAATATAATTATAATTTCCCAGTATAATAATTA
The DNA here is from genome assembly GCA_037043455.1 of Cyrtodaria siliqua. Lineage (NCBI taxonomy): Eukaryota > Metazoa > Mollusca > Bivalvia > Adapedonta > Hiatellidae > Cyrtodaria > Cyrtodaria siliqua. The sequence goes on from JAWPHD010019150.1 coordinate 33,000, forward strand.
CTGATTGAACTTTATGTTCATTCACTGCGAAGCCGGTATTAGGAACCGCCATATAACTGTCGTGACTCAGTATACATAACCGGGGCATTCAAATTTTACCCACATCCCGCTTTTTCAAAACAAAAGTAAAATTGTCTTCTGCTTCGATTTTTCTAAAGTTATTGAATATTGAATATGCATTAAAATGACTGCAATTAGAAAAAGTTGCACACCTTTTACCTGTGCAGTTTCGACTCGGCAAACTCCGAGTTTTGTCTACGCGAAGTATCGTGGCGTAATTTATGCCGAAAGCTTGTCGCGTAGCTGATTCCCACGCCGAGTAGTTTTATCATCCAAGCCGCGTAAGTATGGGATTTGTACATTCCTCACTTGGCGTGAAAGAGTAAAGTGTGGGTTTCGCGTGGACTGTACTGTATCTATTGACACTCTAATAGTTTTTCACAGACACACCATTAGTCTCCTTGCCATATATTTAATCAGATCAAAATATGGAGCAGATGTAGTTGTACATGTACCTACATTACCATACAAAATCAGTTAAACCCCACTAAAGGTTAGATTCGGAGTAATTCTATGAGCATTGTCTGAACCAGTCACGTCTCATTTCACAGAGCAGGACATTATTGTTACAAAATTTGTCACCAAATGTTGTTGCAAAGCAGATCATCGTCGGAACCCATGTTTGATTGATAACGTTATCACTCTAGTCATCATGATAAATGGAGTGATAACATATCCATCGAACATAAGTTCCAACGATGAAAGCAGATTTAACCCCTTAACACCAGCACGACTATACTAGCCTTTGCGTCCATTGTAAACCCAGATCAGCCTGTGGCCTGCGAGTAACTCGCAGGCTGATCAGGGTTTACAATGTCCAGCTGCTGATCAGTCATTTCCACCAAAACAAACCCCCTTTGTCACATAAATGGAATAGTCTTAATTCAAAGAAAGAATAGTCCATTACATACATGTAGATGTTATAGGTTAAAAGGTTGGATAATTACTCACAGGACCAAATATATTACTGTCTAGACTCCTGTCAGGGTTTTCTCCCTCCACCCCAGCAGTGACCTTTAGGTATCTTGATACTGGTGTTTCTGTCCTTCTTCATTCTGGCAATACAGTAAATACAATCTATACAGAAGTTCATTGTGTATACAATACAGATTCCCACACTCTATACAGAAGTTCATGTGTAAACAATAACAACAATCCCACAATCTATACAGAAGTTCATGTCTATACAATACAGATTCCCACAATCTATACAGAAGTTCATGTGTATACCACCCAACCCGCCCCACACTCCACTCAGAAGTTCATGTGTATACAATAGCAGTGAGAAGCCCTTTCTCTCATAGTTTTATATGCTGTAACTACCATACATCGCTTTATTAAGATGAGCAGAGTATGCCGCTGCCTCCATTCAACATTTCTGGCAAGGATTATGAAACCACGCATTTATAAAACTCACCCCAATGAGATAGGGTATCACACCAATGTAGTTATTTTTTGTAATGATTGTATTTTAACAGTTCAATGTTTAGTCGATTAAAATATGGACAGTTGTTTATGCAAGACATTGTGTGATATCTCTAGAAGCTTCGCCGAAATCATGCCCACATACCCACCTAGGTACTTTATAAAAGAGCATCATAGCTCTATGGGTAGGTAAGTAGTTACAGAATATTTGTTTTTCTTTGCGGACTTGTTCTCTCTTCGTGCACTGGGCACGGGGGTTTTCGAGCGGGATGGGGAAGTTTGGGTATACGTGGGTACTATACAAGTGGCTTGGTCATTCGACAATCGTCTCGAGCGCGTTTAGGTTGGGGTGTGGTTCTGTTTATTCTACAATCATGAGTGAGGGGTACAAAACTTTAAATAACGGCGCTGGCCCATTTTAATATACGACAATTTAGACCAGGTTCTAGACCAGCAACGGAAATATTTTTAGACGAATTTAGGGCACTGTTCGCATGCATGCCCTAAACCAAGGTTACCGCGCGTAAATTCAATTATTACAGATATGAAGGTAATCGGGTACAGTTTCAGTTAACAACGAGTGCAAGGATAGGTCTGAGCATTATTGATACATTGTGTGGAAGTTGGACACCACAGCAGTTAAGAATCTTGTAACCTCTGAGGTGGATTCATCTCGGAATCACGTAACAATAATTCATAAAATATGAGCATACAAACAGATGGTTGGGACACTGTCCGTGAATATGCTGACAATCCTATCGCTGACAATAGTGAGGACGTCGCCCTAAACTACGAGGGGGCCGATTGCTAGGGCCATGCGTAACAGGAGGTTAAACATTATCAGTCATCTGGGAGGGGGTCGGCTTCTTCTGCTACCGCTACCCAGAACAAAGCTCTGAGTTCCTTTCGTAGCTTTCAAGGAGTAAATGGTCCAGCGGTGCAAAAAAAGCAATCTACAAGGAGCCTTTCAACACAGGAAGCGACCCGGGACCCCTGTTTCGCCTGGTCATTTGTACGGACATTTTGCCAGGAGACTGCCCCTAAGTTCAGAGGAACACAGCCCCAGCACAGCAGCCAGCCGGTTTTTGGAACAAATGCCACGTGCCAAGTCTGAATGCCAACCAGAGGAGAAAGTGAAAAAAGTTGGAGTATGCTTTAGATGTTGATGACATTTTGATTTTCTTGGTAAATATAGCTGTGACGAGTACAAACTTTTGAGAAAGGCAACATAGCGTTAAAGATAGTTTACTCACCTCTTTATGATTTTTGGCGCAATGATGTAAATTGTAATGCTTATTATTGAGTCTGTAATTGCAGAAGGTTACAAATTCCGAGTTTGATACATGACCATTACATCTTTTTATTCAAATTAACAATACCTCTGGCAATCCTAACACTCGGGCGTTTGATGAAAAGGCTATTTTAGAATTTATTGAAAATGTGTATTAGCTAAGGAAGTCGGATTCTAACCATGTTGTACTAATCCGCTTACATTTCCATATATATCACAGGGGAGCAAAGAACCTTTAATATTAGCTTTAAATGCACGTAAATCAACATGTTCATAAATTCAAAATTAAAATTTTGTGAAGGATGTAAAAGAAGCTACTTACTTTTGCAAGTCCGGAACTAAGATGTTTTAAGGTTGATTTGTAAAAAGTGCGTTATTCACCACATCAGTAGTGAATAAGAAATTTTAACAAGTACCATGGTTTCTTTTGCTTCATAAACGGGGAAACAGTGTTTTTTTGTAATATACTGTTTTGGCCTTTGGCCGTTTCCTCTCGGCACCCGGTATTTTATTTACTAAATTGTTAAGGCCACTAGTAAAATACCGGAGAAAGTTGTTTTTTTCAGGTTATCGTTTATTTAGATGATGAATGGGGTATTAAAAATTGGCATAAAATTGGCATCTCAGTGTATATGAGTCAGTACAAGAGTCAGGGGAAGATTTAAACATAACTGGGTTAATCATAAACGCATGAAAAAGTATCCCTGGGAACCTTCTTGATATTATAGAAAAAGTTAGGTCATATATGGAACATGCAAAAAGGTAGTTTAGAACTTTCCTCCCCTAAAAAAACTTTTGAATCTAGTAGATCTCATTAGTCCGCATATTAACTGGTCTCAATATTCTCGTCAGCAACGGCAATTTAGCAAGAATTACAGGAAAAATTATTGTTCAAATGTCCTTTAGCTTAGGAAATATGTGCCTGATCATGACAACACTACCTGGCAGGTTCTAATAGCCACAACGGCTAGCTGGGATATGATCTCTGGTTTTGAATTCTGGATGTGAGGGGAGAATTAGATTTTTTGGCTAAAAATAACCTTAAATAGGTTGCCCTTCAAGGTCAATTAATCCATTAGTAAGAATTCCAGAACATTTCGTAGATTGCCAAGG
>JAWPHD010019151.1:0-36886 GCA_037043455.1 Cyrtodaria siliqua
CTAGAAGTCGGGACGATTTTAAAAATATGTGTGTGTGTGTGTGAGCGCGCAAGCTCGGTATGTCCAATAACTCTTAAATGAGTTGATACTTTTTCTTGTAAATGGTTTATTTCGACGCAGAATGAATTAATCTATGTGTATACACACAAAAATAATCAAATACATATTATTTTGACTTTGTAATATAGCAATAACTTTCCGGGACCTATTATCAAAAATGATTATCATATATGGACAGTCTTACTCATAATATTATTTTTCATATTTTTCTATCGTGTTCCTATAGTTTAAATTAGTATATATTATTAATGTAAAATGGTCTAGCGGACATACATATGTATGTTCTATGTAATTATGTTAAAAAGTGACTTTGTAATTAATGATTTACTTTCCGGGGCCGCCTAAAAATAGACGAGTGACTTGGACCAGTATTCATAATTTTGCATTACAGAGATGTTGAGATTTTATTTTATTTTCAGTAGGTGATAACATTTGTATTACTCGGTTTTTATCCTTAGGTTCTATAGTAAAATAAAAATCTTTGGCAGAGTAAAAAGATGATAATTTTCAAAATTTTGATTTAAAATATACATATAATGAATCATATTGCATGAATGTGCATGAAATAGGCAGGGTTTTAAAAGAATCACACTGTAGATACCTTAATTTTAACAGTAAACTTGGTTGAACATCAAGGATAAAGACCGAGTTTATCAGCTACCAGAATGTATTGGTTATGTATTATTTCTGGTCACTGATTGGTCAGTTTTTTTGATGATGCTCTATCAAAATTAATAATATTATTTTTCATAAACTATCGTGTTCCTATAATTTAAATCAGTATATATTAATGTAAAATGGTCTAGCGGACATAAATATGTATTTTTTATGTAATTATGTTAAAAAGTGACTTTGTAAATAATGATTTACTTTCCGGGACCGCCTGGAAATAGACAATAATATTGTACTGACTATAATGAGCGTTCATATACTTCTATTTAATTCTCAAAAACGAACACACTTTTTTTTTTACTAAAATTGGTTTATATAGAAAAGTTTATTAAATAAGTAAATAAAAAAAAAAATAAAAAAAAAAAATCTGACTTTGTAATTGACAAATTTCTTTCCGTGAGCCGATTGTTCATTTTTTCATTCATTTGCTTGATAAAGCAATCAATAGCAAATATTGTTAAAACCATCATATCCCTAAGATTATAACTATTATTTATCATTTTCAGATGGTATAGCAAATAAAAATTAGATGTTTTTGTAAATTTCCTAATTTTGACTTTAATAGTATAAAGCTGAGTACGAAACAACCAGGGTACGAAACGTCCAAGGTACGAAACGTCCTGTACCGAAGTAATCACTGGACAATGAGTTTTCAGTCACAAAATGATCCTGAATGTGTTTATTACATAGACAGTTTGGGGGGCAATAACGATAAAACTAATTTAAAAGCAATATCCAAATTCAGCTTTCTCAAATATACAAAAATACTTCAAGATTTATAAATGTTTAATGCCCAAGAGTGCAACAACAACCAAATTCATTTGCGATTGTGAATATAGTAGAATTTTGTTTTCAACCAAATTTCAATACAAACTATTTGGTACCGCAATTAAGACCCAATCTTATTAAATGTTTAATTAACGGGTATATGAAGTCGTTTCCACAAGAGAAATCCCGTTGTAGAAACCATAGAAGCCTGCCAATATTATTTAAATCCAAACTTGTAAAAATAGAAGCGTGGTGCATTTGCAAAATTCCCCAGTTATTAGACGATATGGTCCAAAGCGATATCATCAAATGCAGATTCTGGTACCATAAAATTAAACAGGGCGTAGGCATTGCACGAAAATAGAAATAGAGCCCTGGTTCTAGTAGCCACCAGATAGTTCGGTTATGGGTAAAAGCCGTACCGTTCATTCGCAACATCTCGTACACAGATCCCGAAGAATGACTGGATTGGCCGAGCGTTCACGATTGCGTATCGTTGTTGGTGGCTACTAGAAGTCGGGACGATTTTAAAATGTAAGGGAAATGGATAAAAAAAATACAGGGTATGTGCACACTCAGGTTCCTTATTGCGGCGGGGAGCAAACTCCCATACGGCGGGGAGCAAACTCCCCGCTGCAATGTTAACAGAATGGTATACCCAAAATTGAAGGCTGGTCAGATTTCTGAGCTAAAAATAGCTTTCTGGGCTAAAAATAGCACAAGTGGCAGCAAAACAGCATTCAAATATATGCCTCCGCGCAGATGAATATATAGTGCTCCGGATTTGCATGAACTGAATGTAATGAGAAGAATTGACTTAAACTAAGACGAGCTGTATGTAATAGGAAAACAATAATATTCCAAATGACAATATATCAATTGTGTCTCAGAATTTGCATTGTTTAACTTAATAAAATAGTTGATCATATTGGGGAAAATCGTTCTGGTTACGGCATTGTTTTATTTGATTTTACTTCATATAGAACGCGAAAACAACATGATTATTGCTTTATTATGTATAATTGTATACAGCAACAACTATTTCGAAAGGTGTTTAGTGATTCAGGATGTCAGTGAATTATTATTAATGATAAGACGAAATGAAGAAACATGTTTAGACCCCACTGCATGGTTATTGTGTTGGAATATCCATATATAGAAATCGTGTTATCGTTATATCTCCCGTATTTAAGATCGGATTCGCTCAAAAGATTCATAGATTGTAGAGTTCAGGGTCTAGTCGTGCAAGAACAGAACGGTATAGGGGCATTCCGGATCCGAACGTTATACCAATTGACAATATGCAAAAATTACAAGAACAACTCGCGTCGAGCGCTATTTTTTCACCCTTTATATTCATTTTTACTGCACTTTGTTATTTATGGCATGTTCATCTTATTCAGATTTTGTTCGTTACACAAACCCCGCCGCATTCAGCAATTCAGTGCTTTGATATATATCATTTGAACTCACACTGAAATTTTTCTTAGATCCCAAATTTCTATATTAATAAATATTGATTTATGTTTTTAAATTGTTACATCTTTTGAGAGTTACCCTCCCTTCACATGAAAACACGATATGTGCTGATAAAACGCATTACATGAATTGAAGTCCGCTAATACACTACTACACCATTAACAATTGGTAGGATATAATATTTAAAAAACAACAACAAAAAAAAACATAAATGTTTGACCCATTTATTGCAGATGTTCCGTCTATAATAAAATGAAACATGGATAATCCTAAATTACCTCCCTTTTAACTGAATATCGTTTGAAATTCAAGTAACTGTAATTCAGCGTTATCATTAAAGCTTCCGAAAAGTTCTTTTGCAAACGTAGCCTCGGTCACCCGGCCCGCTTCTGATTTCTTCGTTACGTTATGCTTCACGGATCTCAATCGTGAACGCTCGGCCAATCCCCTCATTCTTCGGGATCTCGCCTCGTGTGTATCAAATTGCTTCGGTATGTTCAAAATATTGACATTCTGTTAGCCGGAAGACAACGGCACAGAAAATAGTGCACTGTTGCTATGTAAAAACAATGGCCGCTAGCCACACGTGTTGACGTATAATTTGCGTTGAGTGTTTGTTTTTTACAATGCAGATGAAGGTTTTATCACTGCTTTCATGTAAATAAACTATTGATGGAGCAATCGGCTGAATAACATTGCAACTTTGATTTTGAATGCAATTTGTTTTGGCGGTTTTGGCGTGAATCTAAGGCGCGATGACGTAACGAATATGTGTATTACATTCGAGTTATGCTGCGAAGCAGTGTACGAGATGTTGCGAATGTAAACTATATGGAGCAATCGGCTAAATGTTGAAGATAAATTTGATTTTGAATGCATATTCGTTTTGGCGGGAATCTGACGCGCGTCACGCTAGTATGACGTAACCAATATGGAAACCTGCGTATTACATTCGAGTCATGCTGCGAAGTGGTTACAAGATGTTGCGAATGCACGGATCTAAGACATATCCATGATACGGTCTAGCTGACCGAGACTATTGCAAACGCATTGGTATTGCTAGGAAAACATGATATCAAAATAATTTTCCTGGCATATTTTAGAATTAGGGACATTGAAAGCTGCACTAATTCAAAGCACTTAACACAATCTTATAGTTATACCCAATTGTATAATTGTTATAATTAGAAAACATATCTACTTGAAAGCTTTAACATCTGTTCATGCAATCAGAGCAGACGATTTAAACTCGTAACTTTGCAGTTCAACCGTATCTCCCACCAAACGTGAAATACACAAAACAGTGAGGTGGGTACTTAGCAATGCCGACTAGTATAGTTAGTAAAATTATGACAGTAAAACAAACAGTCATGATACGTAAAATATAATGTTACTAGTTGTTAAGTGTAGTCTTTTTAAAGACATGATTAACATGAAAAAGTGGGTTCCTGATTATTCTATGAGGACTGGTACATATATGGCACACAACTACAATATTGGGTTCGTTCAGGGTTCTCCCATCGGCAACCACGTTGGGTGACAATGGCCACCGATGGTAATTTTTCGTACCAACGAGGCGATACTTCCTCATGCAGGTGTAGAGTCGCGGGAAGATTGTTTACCAACGTTCTACCTATCGGCAAACGACGGTGACCGATGGTAGTTGATGGTTTCTGAGAGTGCTTTCGGTAACCGATGGGAGAACCCTGAACGGACCCGTTGACTGTTGTATGCATCTGATGGTATGAAAAAGTGTGTGCGTGTGTGTGCGTGTGCGTGTGTGCGTGGCGGATCATTCTTGCTGAATACTCATCATATGGGAGCAGTTATATCGCAATTAAACCATCTACCCTTTTGCAAAACATTACTATGTTTTCGAAAAAACACCATCCGTTAGCATTTTCATGACGCTTTTGTAACTATTGGTAACCCATCTTGCGGCTACACGTCGAACCATATCCACTTTAAGCATACTGTTGTTTTGGGTGAGTGAGCTCAACACAGAGGAAACATATTTCAGATTGGACCTTGTCATAGCTGTGTATGCTTGTGTTTTAATGTGTTGATCTTTCGGCTGATCTTTCCGTTGGAGATGTCGTTTAAAACATATGTGTGTCTTCCAGCTCATGTCATTGTTAATGGTATCATTAGATATCTGTGAACCCTGACAAATATATTCTGCGTAATCTGCCTGGCCATGAAAACTGGTTGGTATGCATTGATTCTTTTGAAAATTCGCGCCCGCCCCCATGTTTCTCATATTGTTGAAACATCTAATTCTCTTTGGAGGGTGATAGTTTGTCCATATACTATATTTTCTGTGCTTGTATTAACATAAAGAGTTATAACTAACCTGTGAAGAGATTTTTAATGAGTAGGTTGTTGATACAAAGTACGAAGAGACGGATCCAACGTCTGCGGTGACTGGAATCTTTGCTGACGACTCTCCTTCTATAACACCTGCCACAAGGAAGCCTTTGCTCCAGTCCAGAGTATGTCCCTTAACGCCCTAGCCCTTTGTCAAGTTTGAAACACAGATAAGATTGCTTAACTTATCAACAGTAGCAAATTTGGTTGACGGTCATCTACATCTATAGCTTAAGAAACTGGTGTCACTGTTTCTGTTGGCGATAGAAAAAGAAAAATAATGAAATTATAAGACAGAGAGAAGCATAGCTCAAGTCAGGAAAAGGGTCGCCTTCAGATCTGAACCACTCGGATTACCGTAGCGGCGGAGGGTACGAAACCCTACCAACACAGCCACATACTAGCACGGGGCTCCTAGTTACAGTTTGGGTCCTAACCATCTTAAAATTGAAGAGAGCATATCTCCCGCTGGAAGGATATTAGCCACTATGGCTGGCAGTGAGTTCCATACAGGGATGGTACGAGGGAAGAATCTGAACTTGAGTTGTCTGTAGAAGACGAATACTTTCTCAGCTTCTCCCAGTATGTGGATCTATTTCGTGTTGATATAGAGATGAGATAATCCCATGTATCCTCTGCTGGTATATTCACCAAGACGATGATGACTTTGAAGAGCGTGGTAAGTTGTAGCTTTGCCCACCTGGGTTCGAGTGTTTCATAATAAGTAGTTGTAGAGTGTCTCATGGTGTCGAGGACTATACAGTAAACAAATAAAAATGCCTTAAAACTAATTGAGATACATTAAGCGGGCTCTCAAAATTCAACAACACATTAAGCAATATAGGTTTACCACCACTAATTATTCCGAGGCGAATGTAATTCCTATAATAAAAAGTAATCCCTCTTTTTTGTTGTTGATGGAAATGGGAATTACAAGTAGGGGAAAACTGTCCATTTCTGTTCGATTTTGTGGTTGTATGTATAAGAAGGGTATTAATAGGTTTTACCGGATCACTGATGAACATTTTTCGAAATTTCGACTCTATGCTTACGCTTTGTGAGCAACCATCCCTGAAAACAGCTGTACCCTAGACCTGTTTAGTAGACAAGAACTTTCTTACATGTCTTGTGACCTCACATTTTCTGGTGATTTTTCAATTGGAAAATTGGATAACAGCAAATCACAAAAATATTGTTTGAAATGTTAACTTTTTGTGATTTTTATTTTAATATTAAAACTATATGTTAGAATTTTATTTCCTGTAAAGTCATGTTCCATTTTCCCCTAAAAATGTGTGTCAATGTTCTCTTTTCCCCTGAAAATAACAGCCATTGTTCCCTTGTTCACCAAATATAAATGGCCATTTCCCCAAAAACTCCAGAGAGGACCTCATTATTGAGTTGCTTTCAATTTGACAAGTTATTTGTATTGTTCTTTCATTGAGTTTTATCTGTTTAAAATTTACTTTCACATTTTCTGTGCTCGCCTCAAGGTTTTTCCTTAGTTCATATTACTTTTTGCACAAAAACAGATAACAAAATATAAATTTCGCCAATAATAGGATAACAGAAATAACTCTTGCGCACCCCTCCCTCCCCCTCCCACCCACACACCCTCATTACTATGTGACACTTTAACATTGATTGGTGTCTATTGGGAAAATAATTAGTGGTTTCATACCAATAGCCCAACATCGATATTTAAGTGAATCTCACGTGAGTATTATAATCACGATTTCCGTGAATTCTCGCGGAAGCAAACCAAGATCTCGTTGATCAAACCCAATATGGATGTCAAAGGACAATTCCCGATATTCCACCTCTCAATCGATCAATATGTCGAATATTATAATATGTAGAAAGTCAAAATGAATAGACACCAAGTGCTAACAGGATCCTGTAATTTCGGAGAGAAATGCCATGCCGTTGGAAGCGTAGAAGGCATACATTTCACTGTAAGTTTCTGAATAATCAGCAGTGATAAATCAAACGATCAACATTGACATATTTTTTTTCCACACGGTGACACCTTCTTGTTGCAGCTGTTTTACAGATTTATAGCCCTATATTAACCGTTGTATGTCTCTCATCTTATATACATTTCTTATATATGTAGCTTGGTTCTTTTAAATCTACGGGTAGCCATATGTTTTCACATGACTAAAATGTCAATGTTTACAAAAAGAAGGTAACTGTCATATGAACAATGTCAAGGTTAAATATTGGGCAATATCCTGGTTTAGCCCCAATTGGGGCTAAAGTTTTGACCTCTAAATTCTGTCATTCGGCTAACCTATAAATCACATTGCAATAATGTTACATTCGGATAGCTTTTAACTTTATCGCTATACCATTCGGATTACTTGGTTGTTATGGAAATCTTTCAACTCTGCAAATGTTATTACGGAATAAAAGGCATACATGGAAGATGACATATACTAAAAGTGAGAAATACCATGTACCTGAATTGAAGACGAAATAAATCGTATAATCACTGTAATACTGTTTAGAAAGCTTGCGGTGACATATTTCGTAAAATACACACACTAATATGCGCTTTATTCCGTCGACAGGTAGGTCTATCTTCGTCTCAATACCTCCACGGATAAGGGTATGCAAAATCTTTGAACTCACCTGCTGTTATTACGGAATAAACCGCATACATAGAAGTTGACATTTACTGAAAGTGAGAATTATCATGTACCTGAATTAAACACGAAATAAATCGTATATTCACTCTAATACTGTTTAGAAAGCATACGGTGATATATTTCTAAAATACACACATTCATATGCGGTTTATTCCGTAGATCGTTAGTTCTATCTCCGTCTCAATACCTCCATGGATAAGGGTATGCAAACTCTTTCAACTCACATGATGTTATTACGGAATAAACCGCATACATAGACGTTGACATGTACTAAAAGTGACAATTACCATGTATGTGAATTAAACACCAAATAAATCGTATATTCACTCGAATACTGTTTAGAAGGCATACGGTGATATATTTGTAAAATATACACACTCATATGCGCTTTATTCAGTCCATAAATACTTCCATCTTCGTTCAGTGGATCGACAGATAAGGTTACATAAAATATTCACGATAATTGGTGAGTATTTATCAATTACCGTGAACGCTTCTTTGTGAAACTAATGCATGTGCACGATTTCCTTGTAAATTAAATTAATACACTTCCTCTGTTATATACTCCTGGTTTAGCCCCAATTTCTATGCAAATCGCATGCCATTTAACATACACTTGGGGATAAAGTTTTAGCCCCAATTGCACGTAAAATTACACTGGATTTGTATAGAAATTGGGGCTAAAACTTTAGCCCCAAGTTCACATTTAAAGACACTTCCCTACCCCCAAAACATTACCATGCCCCATTTTGCTGAAGCACTTTATCCCCCGAAGAAAACCCTCTTCCCGGGAATACTTCCCTTCAGTAGCATTACATATAAATGATGCTTAACAACTAATTTCCTCGCCCTATATATACTCCTGGTTTAGCCCCAATTTCTATGCAAATCGCATGCCATTTTACATACACTTGGGGCTAAAGTTTTAGCCCCAATTGCATGTAAAATTACACTGCATTTCTATAGAAATTGGGGCTAAAACTTTAGCCCCAAGTTCACATTTAAAGACACTTCCCTACCCCCAAAACATTACCATGCCCCATTTTGCTGAAGCAATTCATCCCCCGAAGAAAACCCTCTTCCCGGGAATACTTCCCTTCAGTAGCATTACATATAAATAATGCTTAACAACTAATTTCCTCGCCCTATATATACTCCTGGTTTAGCCCCAATTTCTATGCAAATCGCATGCCATTTTACATACACTTGGGGCTAAAGTTTTAGCCCCAATTGCATGTAAAATTACACTGCATTTCTATAGAAATTGGGGCTAAAACTTCAGCCCCAAGTTCACATTTAAAGACACTTCCCTACCCCCAAAACATTACCATGCCCCATTTTGCTGAAGCAATTCATCCCCCGAAGAAAACCCTCTTCCCGGGAATACTTCCCTTCAGTAGCATTACATATAAATGATGCTTAACAACTAATTTCCTCGCCCTATATATACTCCTGGTTTAGCCCCAATTTCTATGCAAATCGCATGCCATTTTACATACACTTGGGGTTAAAGTTTTAGCCCCAATTTCTATAGAAATGCATTGTAATTCTACATGCAATTGGGGCTAAACCAGGAGTATATATAGAGAGAGGAAATTAGTGGTTGACCATCATTTATATATAATGCCACTGAAGGGAAGTATTCCCGGGAAGAGGGTTTTCTTCGGGGGATAAATTGCTTCAGCAAAATGGGGCATGGTAATGTTTTGGGGGTAGGGAAGTGTCTTTAAATGTGAACTTTGGGCCAAAGTTTTAGCCCCAATTTCTATACAAATCCAGTGTAATTTTACATGCAATTGGGGCTAAAACTTTAGCCCCAAGTGTATGTAAAATGGCATGCGATTTGCATGGAAATTGGGGCTAAACCAGGAGTATATATAGGGCGAGGAAAATAGTTGTTAAGCATCATTTATATGTAATGCTACTGAAGGGAAGTATTCCCGGGAAGAGGGTTTTCTTCGGGGGATAAATTGCTTCAGCAAAATGGGGCATGGTAATGTTTTGGGGGGGGTAGGGAAGTGTCTTTAAATGTGAACTTGGGGCTAAAGGTTTAGCCCCAATTTCTATAGAAATCGAGTGTAATTATACATGCAATTGGGGCTAAAACTTTAGCCCCAAGTGTATATAGAATTACAATCGATTTGCATAGAAATTGGGGCTAAACCAGGAGTATATAACGGAGGAAGTGTATTAATTTAATTTACAGGGAAATCGTGCACATGCATTAGTTTCACAAAGAAGCGTTCACGATAATTGATCAGTACTCACCAATTATCGTGAACGTTTTATATAACCTTATCTATCGAGGTACTGGACAAACATAGAACTATTTATGCACGGAATAAAGCGCATACGAGTGTGTATATTTTACAACCATGTCACTGTATGCTTTGTAAACAATGTTGTAGTTAAAATAGGATTAATTTTGTGATTAATGAACGTACTGTCAATTCTGACTTTTCTTATACACGATCTTATATGTATGCGATTTATTCCGTAATAACATGAGGTGAGTAGATGTTGCACGTTGCGATTTAAATCGAGATGTTGTGATTGGTTTCGAGATGTTGCGATGGTTTCGAGAAGTTGCGATTTTTCACTTGTAGGCAGTAAGAGATGTTGAAAACTGCCGGTTTGCCTGGCAAACTTTAGGCAAAAATCTTCCTCAAAACTTTAGCCCCAATTGGGGCTAAACCAGGATATTGCCAAATATTGGGGGTATGCTACTTATTATGGGTAACATTTGTGTTACTCCTGCATAGCATGACTGATGAATGGGAATCACATTGTATAATGTAAAGGTTTACTTGGGATTCGCTGTGCATTTTTTATATTATCTTTCTTACCCGTCTTAGGAAATGGGCCATTTCTAGGAAACCAGCAGAGATTTTAAAATTAACATCAGATAAAAAAGAGAGAGAAGTGTTGTCACATGTCACATATCGGTAACAACGTCTTACAATTCAGGGTCATCCCCAATCATTTGTTGCATAGCCTGCCCACAATCTCATAACTTATGAATCAGACATGTAGGGATTCCTGGTTTTTGCCTATTTTACTTGTTCATGTCAAGATCGTAAAATGCAAAAGAGCAATGCCTTCAGTATTCTGGAAATTTACTGCAACTCAGATAATATTGATTGAAAACTAAATTCACAGGGTGAGTAGATGATTACACACGTTAATGTGTACATGCTGTTATTGAGGTGGCTACTAGAAGTCGGGACGATTTTAAAAATAGTTAAAACATAGAGGTGTGTGTGTGCGGTATGTCCAATAACTATTAAACGGGTTGATACTTTTGCTTGTAAATGGTTTATTTCAATGCAGATATACATGATGTGATCCTTGTCGAAAAATATTTTGATTCAACATTAAACCTCGTGCCAGCGGCCATCATTGTTTACATAGAGTTATATATCATTGTTTACATAGAGTTATATAATAAAAACTTGTAGCGACTACTCCTCTGAAACTACTTGACGGATAGTATGGGATAGTTGTACAAATTATGAAAAAGATAACTTAGAAAAAATACAATATGAAGCCGCGCGAATAGTTACTGGCCTGACTCGTTCTGTCTCTATACAAAAATTGTTAACTGAAATTGGTTGGGTCTCTCTGGCCGACCGAAGACATATCCAAAAGTTGATATTGACCTTTAAGTTTACAAATGGAGATTTACCGAGTTACTTGAATGAAATATTCCCTGCAACTGTTTCGGAATCGAATCCTTACAACTTGAGAAACAGTTCCAACTTCGTTACTTTACCTAGAAGAACAAAACTGTTTTCAAGATCAGTCTTACTGTCATCTCTAAAACTTTGGAATGAACTTGATATTAATATTCGCGAAGCACCATCCCTTTCGAGTTTTAAAACTAGACTTAATAATTACTTTAAACCACCGATAGTACCCCAATACTATATACTGGGTGATAGATACCTTTCAGTTCTACATGCGCGTTTGCGAAACAACTGCAGCAATTTAAACGCTGATCTCTTTCTTAATCATTTGAGGGATAATCCCAATTGTATATGTGGTGATGGTTTTGAAGATGTTGAGCATTATTTGTTTAGATGTGTAAATTTTAGAAATGAAAGACGGCGATTATTTTTAGACACTCGTATATTTCATCCTTTAAGTACTCACAAACTTTTATACAGCATCGACCAACTAAAATACGAGGAAAATCATATTCTATATACTCAAGTTCAAAACTATATTAAAAACACTAAACGATTCCAAAATCCTTAACTTTGTATCAATATAGCGTTGTATTTTGTCTATATCTACTGTCGCTATGTTTCTATCAGCCTGAATGGGGATATTGTGGTGTTATTTCGGTGGAGATTGCATGGGGGTAGAATGGCACGGCAGAGTTTACTTTTTTGGATTTTTTTCTTCGTTTTTCCTTATCAAATTTATATTTAAATATATTGTTACAATTTCAAACCGATAATCATATACACTTTTTCAGCCACAATGGAGAGAACTGTAACTAATGTTGTAATAACTTGCAGTTCAATCCATTTGCATATGTTTCTATGAATATTGTGATGTTGAATTGATGTATTGTAACATATGTGCAATAAAATATTATTAAACTAAACTTGACGGATTTTCATGAATCTTCACAGGAATGTTGCTCTTGATGTCTAGTTGATCCTAGCAAAATTTCAGGCAGGCTGGAAATTCAAAATGGCCACCCTGGCTTAAAATAGAAATAAAAATATATAATTCGTAGCGACTACTTTCTGAAATATATAAGCGATATTGATATGGGACTTTTTCTAAAACGATCAGCATGACATGAGGTTGGTCATTGTCGAAATTCATTTTGATTCAACATTAAACATGGCTACCAGCGACCATCTTTGTTTACATAGAGTTACAAAGTAAAAGCTTGTAGCGGCTACTCCTATGAAACTACTTTGACAGATTTTCATGAAACTTAACAGGCATGATGCTCTTGATATCTAGTTGATCCTAGCAAAATTTCATGTCAGCTGGAAATCAATATGGCCACCATGGCTAAAAATAGATTTAAAAAATAAATATTGTAGCAACTACTTGTTGAAAACTGTAAGTGATATTTAATATGGGACTTTTTCTAAAATGATCAGCATGACATTTTGTTGGTCACTGTTGAAAATTATTTCGAGTTATATAGTAAAAACTTATTGCGACTACTCCTCTGAAACTACTTGACAGATTTTCATGAAACTTTACAGGAATGTTGATCTAGCTATCAAAAACCTATCAGTTGAGGTTCAGGGTCATTGACCTCTTGTTTATTTTATTATTTAAGTAACGTATCGCGGTTTCAACACCATACTGTACTATATCTGCACATCTGTATAGGAAATATAATAGAAGAAAAAAGACAAAAAGTAACACATATACAGTTCCATAATGTTTATTTCATCACTTTAATAGTAATGTTATTTATTCAAAATCGAATAAAATATACATAATAACACATAATAACTTGAATACCGAATATAGCATGGCGTTTGATAACATTTTAATGACAGTCGCTTTGATGCTTTACAACTCAGCAGTAGTTGAAAACTCGTTCAGGTTTTATATGGATTTTAAATATTCTCCACAATATATAGTTTGAATTAAAATTAGATTAATTTTGAATCAATTTAATGTCATAAACAAATATTAAATATAAATTCATCTAAGACCCTCTCTAAATATAACATACACAGTGACTTTGCAGTTAAATGTTGACACTTTAAAAAACACTTGTTGAGATAAAGCCTCTCTTCAGTATTCAAACATTTATTATATAAAGTGTGAATACCACATACTTGGTGATATCAATACAATAAATAGGCATGCATCATAAAGTATGATGGTGACATTTTTTTAAAGGTGTTAACACCATTAATCCATCAATCGTCCATTACATATTGTATTATTAGGTGTTCTTTGTGCCACAGAATCCACACACCCAATTTTTATTGGTAAAACTAATGCCTACGCACTGTTTATGGTACCAGAATCTGCATTTGATGCTGTCTCAGGTTTCTACAACAGGATTTCTCTTGTGGAAACGACAATTAAACATTTAATAAGATGCGGTCTTAATTGCGGTACAAAATAGTTCGTTCTGAAATTAAATGAATTTGGTTGAAACCAAAAGATGCATTTTCTGGCCCATTCTCTTTTGTGCGCGAGGTCTAGTTTTATATCGCATTAAACCAATCAATTTTGTTTCTTTTTCTTCATCTAAGCGATGCATTCATGTTTAAACTTAATCGACATGCCATAACGTGATAACATCTTTGTCGAGCAACATTGACAGTCCTCTTTTGGGAACAAAGTAACTGCATATTTTATTTCTGCAGTTCCTTCAACCAGAAAAGCAGACATATCCGGAATAAGTTTAACACATCCATTTTTAACCAAACTTTCAGGTAGATTCCTTTGACTTAAAATTTGTTTTACTTGTGTTTTGTTTTCTGAATTACTATAAATAATGCTTATTTAAATCATTTTGATATGATGGTTTCGACAAAATACATGTAAATGTTAAATAACAAAGTTATAAAAAATTATTTTTATTATAATTTTTTTTTTTTTTTTTTTAAAACCCTAACTTCTGCGCTTATATAAATCAATTTTAGTAAAAAAAAAGTGTTCGTTTTTTAGAAAGTAATAGAAGAATATGAATGCTCATAGTCATTTAGCCAAAATTCTTGTCTATTTTAGGCGGTCCCGGAAAGTAAATCATTATTTACAAAGTAATTTTTAACACAATTACATAAATAAAAAATACATATATATATATATGTCCTCTATACCATTCTACATTAATATATACTAATTTTAATTATAGGAACACAATAATTTACGAAAAATAATATTATGAGTAAGTCCAAGTCATTTAGCCAAAATTTGTGTCTATTTTTAGGCGGTCCCGGAAAGTAAATCATTAATTACAAAGTAATTGTTGAACATAACTACATAAAAAATACAGATCTATGTTCGCTAGACCAACATTAATATATACTAAATTAAATTATAGGAACGCAATAGTTTATGTAAATTAAATTATAGGAACGCAATAGTTTATGAAAAAAGATATTATGAGCAAGACTGGTCCATATATGATAATCACTTTTATAACAGGTCCCGGAAAGTTATTGCTTCATTACAAAGTCAAAATAATATTGTTTGGATTATATTTTTATGTGTACACATAGATTAATTCATTCTGCATTGAAATAAACTATTTACAAAAAAAAGTAACAACCCGTTTAAGAGTTATTGGACATACCACACACACACACACACCCTATATTTTAAATCGTCCCGACTTCTATTAGCCACCTGTTATTGATAATATGTTTTTATTTCATTTCTTATGACACTAGATATTAGATATATGCCAGATGTCTTCTTTCCATCAGTCAGTAATTTTTTTTCTTTGGTGCATCTATCACCCAGTTCTTCTGCAGCGCAAATACCAATACTCATTAAAAATCCCGGGGAAGACACTGCCGTTGCAAGGATAGAATTTATCTGTTTTACCCTCGCTTGTGTAATTAATAGTGTAAATCCGGGTCGTCCACAGGCTATTTAAACATGCCAATTAGTAGACGCTAATTGCCACTAAGTTAAAATACCTCAGCACGTTTCACAAATAGCAACATGCCAATTAGTAGACGCGAATTGCCACTCTGCCACTCGCTGAGATAGCTGAGATATGACGTAACAACAGACCGCCTTCGGCCAGGTGAGATATTCCCTAAGCAATTGAATGCGGTATTGTTTAATTTTTTTTTTTATGAAATAATAAATGTTTTTACAGGTATATGCTGCTGGTTGTGATATTGTGATATTGGCGAGTGATTTCCAGAGGGTACAGATAGTTCCTGGGGTCACACATGGAAATATCAAAGTCAGCTGTATAGATGCCTCAACTGACTCCGGAAAGGTAAGACAAATAGTTTCCCTAGGATTCATGATAGCTGTCCGATAGCTCACAACTATGAAATAATGGATACGGTATTAGGAAGAATATAAACTGGATTTGGAATTTATTTTTTAACGACTAGCCAGAAGAGCTTGTCATTGTCAGCACATTGACGTTAAGCATAATTACTATGTTAAGCACAGTTTTTAACACACTATTTGCCCTCAGTCTTCAAAATATATACATATATATATTGACAACCACTACACATCCTATCCAAAGTAGGTCATTATACCCAACCTTGACCAACTGTTTGGGCTTGACTTATTGTTCTGAAAATGTTAACATTTGTTTTTAGCTCAATGTCGGTGACAACTTACTCTACAGCCTTCAAACTTAGCATACATTCAAATTGGAAACAGCAACACATTCCTGCTATAAGGTCACCATGACATGTCAACTCTACAGCCTTCAAACTTAGCATACATTCAAATAGACAACAGCTACACATTCCTGCTATAAGGTCACCATGACATGTCAACTCTACAGCCTTCAAACTTAGCATACATTCAAATAGACAACAGCTACACATTCCTGCTATAAGGTCACCATGACATATCAACTCTACAGCCTTCAAACTTAGCAACATTCAAATAGGCAACAGCTACACATTCCTGCTATAAGGTCACCATGACATGTCAACTCTACAGCCTTCAAACTTAGCATACATTCAAATAGACAACAGCTACACATTCCTGCTATAAGGTCACCATGACATGTCAACTCTACAGCCTTCAAACTTAGCAACATTCAAATAGGCAACAGCTACACATTCCTGCTATAAGGTCACCATGACATGTCAACTCTACAGCCTTCAAACTTAGCATACATTCAAATAGACAACAGCTACACATTCCTGCTATAAGGTCACCATGACATGTCAACTCTACAGCCTTCAAACTTAGCAACATTCAAATAGGCAACAGCTACACATTCCTGCTATAAGGTCACCATGACATGTCAACTCTACAGCCTTCAAACTTAGCATACATTCAAATAGGCAACAGCTACACATTCCTGCTATAAGGTCACCATGACATGTCAACTCTAAAGCCTTCAAACTTAGCATACATTCAAATAGACAACAGCTACACCTTCCTGCTATAAGGTCACCATGACATGTCAACTCTACAGCCTTCAAACTTAGCATACATTCAAATTGACAACAGCTACACATCCCTACTATAAGGTCACCATGACATGTCAACTCTAAAGTGTGTTTTGCATTGCATTTTCAGATTGCGGACAGGGTCAGAAGTTTTCTTTATACGATTTTAAAAAAACAAACATTTTGCGTCGTCTTTTTAAAAAAAAGGAGCATATAATCGCTGTGTGTCCCTTTGTCCAGATCATATCTCAAAAACCAAAATATAGGAAGCAGATATTGCAGTAAAAATGTCCCATCATCAAAGTTTTTGATTTTGATACCACTAAAAAAGCCTGCTGCCCTGATACATGTAGTATTTAAATTGTTCCTGAAAAGCGACCCAAACAGTAGGTCAGTTTATTATATTGTAAATGAAATGTTTGCTTACAAGTATTGGAATATTTATTTGTCTCTATTTGCAGATTGTAGCGTCATACCAACAGAAGGTGTGCGTGTTTGAGCCAGCTCCATTAATACACCATGACAGCACTCATGTAGGATTTCATCTTTGTCTTCTATACCATGATATGTTGCTGAACTGCCTTTCTTCTTCTTAATAATAACCACACACACTCTGAGATGCAGTATTTGTGTGCCCTCAGACAAACCACACACATTGTATGAGATGCAATATGTGAGTGCCCTCAAGCCAACCAACCATACACAAGCTTGAGACGCACTATATGTATGCTTTCATGGTGTGAGATGCAATATGTGTGTGCCCTCAAGCAAACTACACACATGGTATGAGATGCAATATATGTGTGCCCTCAAGCAAACTACACACATGGTATGAGATGCAATATGTGTGTGCCCTCAAGCAAACCACACACAAGTTATGAGATGCAATATGTGTGTGCCCTCAAGCCAACCAACCATACACAAGCTTGAGATGCAATATATGTGTGCCCTCAAGAAAACTACACACACAAGTTATGTCATGCAATATGTGTGTGTACCCTCAAGCCAGCCACACGCACGCTTTTGAGATGCATTATGTGTGTGCCCTGAGGCAAACTACACACAAGTTATGAGATGCAATATGTGTGTGTGTACCCTCAAGCCAATCACACACAAGCTCTGAGATGCAATATGTGTGTGCCCTCAGGCAAACAACATATAAACTCTGAGATGCAATATATGCATACCCTCTTTTAGGCAAACCACACCAACACGCATTTGTGTACCCTCAGGCAAACCACACCAACATACACCCAACATATTTGTCCTCAAGCATTCACACAAACACACACACATGTTTGCCCTCAAGCAAACCAAAACAACACACACATGTGCCCTCAAGCAAACACACAAACATATATGTGCCCTCAAGCAAACCACACTAAACACATGCACATATGTGCCCTTAAGCAAACACACATACAATGCATATGTTTGTTTTAAGTAAACCACACATGTGTGACCTCATCCAAACCACACAAACACACACACTTATGTGTGCCCTCAAGTAAACCACACAAAAGCTCTAAGATACAATATGTGAGTGATCTCTTGTTAATTATTCTTCAGTTAAAAGAAATAGGGTGCTTATAAATTAAATTGTCAAACCTATTGATCAAGATCGGATTTCAGACTTGATTTTATCGTTATGTTCAGATTAAAATCATGTCTTTCACTAAGTTAATTTCATTCAAATAATGTGTACTGTAACATTATATGTTGTGTTATAAAAATGTTATTGCTGTTTAAAAGTTCTTAGAAGATCTTTTAGTAGGAAACTGTCCAACAGAAAAGAGTAGATTTGGCATAAAAATATTTAAATACATGTCATCTGTGTTAGCGCCACCACCATGTCATCTGTGTTAAGTGTCTTATGTGGTGGTAATTTCAGAAACTAGATTACCATTGGTACCAGACAGCCGTGTTTGAGGCAGAATGTATTGTTTACTGTGTAGCATGGAATTTAGAAGGTATGTATATACATATATACTCATAGCGATGGAAACTGGTTGAAATTTCATAATATATCATCGTACAGGAGAAAATGGACAGAAAAAGTACATTGCAAAGTGGTTGTCGTCAGTTTTCTGTTGTTTCATATTACTTGAGTTTGCTTTTCCGATTAATCGGAATGTTATTTTTGCGTAGGATCCCTTAGTTTCTGATAGAGCTTTCGATCATCGGCACATCACTATATATTCACGTGTAGAGTTTAATATCTCGAACCATTCTTTTTTGTTTTAGTAAACATGTGATTTATAGCTACTGATAACTGGTGTTGTAATTTGGCATTTCAGTGAGTTTAACATTTGACCGATCAAAAATAATGGGTTGTACACTGTAACATGGCTAAAATAATTGTGTGGTAATTGGTTAGGTATCCCATTATGATCATTTTTCATAATCTTAAACAGGAACAAAACTATTGACTGGTGCCGATGGGGTACAGTTGTGGCCCCATGATGATCATTTTTCATACCCGGTTACATATGAGAATAGAATTGTACAATACTACGTGTACCAGTCTAATTCATGGAAATCACGTGATATCAAGTCAGCTGATATAAATAACAAAACAAGGGCCGAATTTCGTTCACTCATTTATTGAAATTCTACAACAAATATGCAAACATTTATATAAGCTTTATAATAAACTTTATTCATTTCTAAGTCGAAATAAGTCAATAAATTACTTTTATAAAGCGAGTAAGTCACGAAAAATAAAGTATTATCGGCATTCACAAATGTCTGTCTTTCGTCCCCGATGTTTTTATCTGCGATTTTCTTCAGTCTGACGTCGATTTTCTGCGTATAAAATGCAAGAAAAAAGGCTTATTGTATTGTTTCCTTGTATTTTACGCACCCCCCTTTTTGAAACCTTAAAAGAAGTAAAAAACTGCGTACTATACAAGGTAAAATTATGGTAATCTTAATCAGGAACAAAACTGGTGGCGAGGTGGTACTGTTGTGAGCCCATGATGTTCATTTTTCATAATCTTAATCAGGAACAAAACTGTTGACTGGTGGCGATGTGGACAGTTGTGAGCCCATGATGATCATTTTTCATAATCTTAATCAGGAACAAAACTGTTGACTGGTGGCGATGTGGTACAGTTGTGGGCGATGACACATGATAGTCATGAGGAGGACGTGAGCCATCGTAAGAGTGTCAAGTTCCTGCTTGGACACAGTGACATCGCTGAGGAGGAGGAGGAGATAATTCAGCAACCAGAACACGATGTACAGACCAATTGGGAAACCATTTGGAGATGCAAGTATGTATAAGGATGTTGTGATTTTATAAAAAAATGAAATTGATTAATAATATTATTTTTTTTATAAAATTGAGGCATAAGCAATGGTTACATATTTTGACATTTGCTTTTATCAAAAAATGTTGCTTGTTTGCTGTTGTCAGCCACTGTTGAAATTTGGTCCATTGAATATAGATGTTGGTATACAGTAGATTAGAACAATCGAAAGCCCTAATTTAGGGGTTATTAATTGCCATTAAAGGGACACTGTCCGTAAGTAAGCAGATATTGAGCATAAGCAAATAACTGCCTGACTTTTATTCAGTGGAATGTATACATGAAAACATGAGGATAGACTCTTAGAAGTATGTAGGAATACATTCTTGAGTTTGAAAAAAAAAAAGAAGTTTTAATTATTATATGTAATAAAGTGGGACCCACAATAGTTACCTTTTCTGCGATCACGTGACTTCCATTAGCACATTAGGTTTTCACCATAGTATGTATTACGTAATATGTATAGCCAGCTTACTCAGTCGGGAGCGATGTCGACCACTTTACGCTCACACACACTATTATTACTGCGAGTGTAATTTTAGTTTGGGCTGCGAGTTTAAATGCACGAGGCGGATTTTCTTTTTTTTTGTACCGCGATTGAATTCCGTTAAACAGTGTTGCTTTTAATTAGTAAATATTCAATAATGTTTAGTGTGTAATGTTTGCGAACATAATTATTGTGTGTTTTATAAGCTAAAAGTTAAGGACAGTGTCCCTTTAAGTCAAATTCTACTGAATTTCTAATACAGTCAAATGTTAAAGTGACCCTTCTGACTACTGAAAATAGGGTATGGGGGAGAAAAATGACAATAAATGAATAACAAGAAAAAGTTTCTCAGTAAATTTTTCATAGTCAGAATCATACAACTATCAGATTTTAAGGGTGACACTCCATTTGCATCTGCACCTGCATGGGCAAATGACCTGCAAATGACCTGTGCAACACACTTCAATTTGTACCTGCACGGGCACACTGAGGGTGTCCTGATTGAAGACTGCATGATCGATATGTATAAGTCATCTAACAAAATTATGCTCCAATGCAAGTTAGACCCCCCCCCCCCCCCCCCCCCCCCACACACACACACCCCACACACCCACACCCCACACCCCCACTTCATTTTATCATTTTATCATTTTTTATCATGCTCATTCAAGGTCTGCTTTACGACACCGCATATGCAAATGTGGAAACGTGGCTCCATCATAAAATGGAGTGTCTACAATAGATGTTCATCCCTGTTTGGCGCCATAGAACCTTTTTTTGTGATAGTGTGCCGTAAAACTCAATTCATTTCAGTTCATTACGGTACATTATTCTATTTATAATTAAGGGACACGAGGCAATCTCGATTTCAGATAACTTGTATGTGTGCAAATCATTAATATTAATTATTAGAGAAAATAGTTTTAGCACATTATTAACTGTTGATTATATTGCACCTAAATATTAAAACCTATAGACATGCAAGTGGGGTTAAAGTTAAAATGATACTGGATTAATAATAATTATAACACCATGTGACGGGGAGATTAAAAGGGTCATCTTATGATGGCTGAAAAAAAAAAAAAAAAAAAAATTATAACACGACCCGCGCAGTCTTTCATATACACAAAGAAGAGATACAACTGTATGTTATTCTACGATAAACGACAGCTAGTCTATTAACTCCCCGCATATATTTCATCCGTTAATTTTAATGAAATGTTAATTACAACAAACATGCCATGCTCCCAAACCTTGCACCCCTGACGCACTCATGATTTAATTACTACGCATCAGAACTCCTAACTGTATTTTATTCACCGATAAAACACAGGTACGTATTTATTATTTCTTAAATAGAAATATGCTAATTTGAATAGTTGATAAAAACTTCAAGATGGCCATGTATCCCTTTAATAATCAATAATAATTAACTTTATACACAGCTGTTGTGATTGATATCTCAATTATTCATTAATAATGTTTTACTACAACTAATGGCTTACAATTCAGTCATTTGTTTTCTGGTATGTTTGCAGGCCTGCAACATCTGTGAACCAGGTACAGTTCTCGCCTGATGGTCTTCTGTTTGCCACTATAGGACAGGTAAATATGGATATTTGAATTCATGAGTTTTCCCAGTAGTTAGTGTGTTCAACTGCAGATCCACTATTCAACTGCAGATCCACTGCACAAAATGGTGAATGATATTTTACGTTATTTTCAGCACATTTCAGCCATATATGACTAGATTGTTTGGTGGCAGAGGCAGACCATCCCATTTTTGCTAGGTAGAACCAGTACTGTGTACCTCCTGCCATCCGTAAGAATCGACACTTAAGTGGGCGCAGGTTGCCCAGTGGTTGTTTCACTTAACTACAGGTCCACTCTGCTTAGTTTTTCAGAGTTTCTCCAACCCATCATAGCTTACTATTCACTGGATTTGAAATTCGCGCAGTTGTTACATATGATCATTACCTGTCTGACAATTCCAAGTTTCCATGACATTGACCTTCAATTCAAGGTTAAACTTAGTAGGACAATTGTTGAAAATACACTTTTGTGAATTTACACATTTCTTGTTGTGAGTAGGTGGCTCATTGGTTATAAATGTGTTTACTAGTATACTACTCAAAATTTGTTAAGCACCAAGATTTCAATTTAGCATTTTACGTCATATCTATATTTAAACTATACAAAAGAAACCATAAATATACTTCATCTGGGTTCAAAAATAAGGTGAACAAGAAATGTCACTGTAAGTGACAAATGCCCCCGAAGTGACCTTTGACCTCTAAGTGTGACCTTGACCTTGGAGCCACGAACCTGGATTTTGTGCGCGACATGTCATCTGGTTGTGGTGAGCACTTGTGCCAAGTTATTTAAAAATCCGTCTAGGAATGCCAGAGTTATTGACTGGACACGATTTGACCTTTGACCTCTAAGGGTGACCTTGAACTTGGGGCTATCGATCTGGATTTTGTGCGTGACACATCGTCTTGTTGTGGTGAGCACTTGTGCCAAGTTATTTGAAAATCCGTCCATGAAGCCAGAGTTATTAACCGGATGCGAAAGCACTTAATTTTGACCTTTGACCTCTAAGTTTGACCTTGACCTTTGAGACACGGACCTGAATTTTATGCACGACACGTTGTCTTGTTGTGGTAAGCAATTGTGCCAAGTTATTTGAAAATCTGTCCATTGTTGTCAGAGTTATTAACCGGACACGATGGTACGAACGAACGAACGGACGGACTGACAGACAGACAGTGCGACTACTATATGCCACCCTTCGGGGGCATAAAAAGGCGTTTGGTGCTTAGCAAACTTTGAGTACCGGTAGTAATTTTCCTCTGTTGCTTATAATATTTTAAACAAATCCTTTAATTATCTTCCAGGCAGACAGATTGGTGAAGATCTGGTATGAGGACAGAAAAAGTAAGTTGTGTCTCCATAGTAACCATTAAATGAAAACATGCTCGCACTTATGCATGCTTCTTTAATCTTAGTAATGTATCCATCATACAAATGAGCCTTTTTGTTCCAGTAAGACTAGAAACAGTGTGTAAATACAGTCAAACTTGTATTAAGTGACCACTTGAGAGAATGTCTAAACTGGCCGCTTGCTAAAATGGTCGTTGAATAGAACGAATATAAAAACGGTGTCTGAAAATAGCGCTATTCAAATTTGAGTCTACTTATAAAGTAAATATTCAGCTGAAAATTACATTGTAAAATTAAATACATGTTTTATGACATAGTTGTCTGCGAAATTCATTGTTTTGTTTAAACGTTTATTTCTCGATTGAGTAGATTTTATCTAGTTGGCCAGTTGTTCAGTAATCTTGTGTGAGCGAAGGAAAATGCAAGTTATGTTTGTTTTTCCCTACAAAAGTCAAGGTCAGTTATTGTCTCAAATCTCACGAGACCGTTCAACAAGAATACTCGGCTAATAAAATCCTTAAAGAAATTAACCCGCCAAATGACAGCAAAATTACACTACAAAACCATGTATCAAAACAATCCAGGTGTTCAGGACATATAATAATATATATTATTATGATTAAAAGTAAAGGTTTATTCAGGGGTTCTAAAACTACCCGTGATTAAATATACGTATTAAAATGAATTCTGAGTTGGTAACTAATTGGCCTGGCTGGTTAAAACAGTTTAAATTGTGTCTACAGAGTTTGCATTCTCAAAATATATAAGTTATACATATATACCTCATCATCAGAAGGTTTAGAAATGTTGTACATATGATGTAAAGTTTTACTGTTGTTGGCGGGATAGCTACTTTAAATAAAATCTAATCAGAAATGACTGAGAACATTGTGATTGCTGTGACGTCTCGCATCATAACACGGTGTTTTTGCCTATCTCGTTCCAATTAATTAACTAATAAAGGTGTGATTATCTGATTTGGACACAGTAAACCAATCATTTTGTACTTGATTGTGATCCTTTTAGCGGTCGTTTAATGATTAAAATTGATATTTGGTGTGAAAACAGACAGTCGTTGGTCGCGTTAGTCAATAGTCGCTTAATGCACTTAAAATATAGAAGGAAATTGATCACTGGGGACTAGAAAATTGTTCGCTGAATGCATTTGAGAGGGCAAGAGTTAGTTTGATTTATTTTCATGTTTTTCACATAATTTTAAGCAATCGATCATATTTCAATCAAGCTTTGGAACATTCTTTAGTTTTAATTTAGTGAGTTTGGATGTGAGTAAGATTTAACTTGTGTTTATTTCACTCATGATTTCTTATATTTTTCAGTCCACCTGCCTCTGTCACGTGCAGACAGTGTAGCGAGTCCAAAGAAGGATAACCTTCACTACTCTTTCGTGTATATAGCACACCCACGGTCTGTCACAGGCTTCTCATGGCGGAGGACCAGCAAATACATGCCACGGTAATATCAGATGTCAGAAATAATTGTGCAGTACTCCAGATAAGCTTTCCTCTCAAAGCGTATTTCTCTAGCAATGCTGATTTTTAAAGTTTGAAGAGTAATTATCATGGTTTTGTTGCTTTTACTTTCAAATATGCCATTTTTGTACTAAAATGATAAGTTTTCAATGCTGATTTCACTCCTATATAAAAAAAAATAAGTACCAGAGCCCCAGATAAGATATATTATGCGTATCCGCGTAAAATGCCCTTGAAAATATAAAAAAATACATGATTTATAATTTTTATGTGTAACAAATACGAACATTGAAATTATGATTTACGCACAAGATCAGAATATGATGGGTATGGCTGTGTTGAAGTTCACAGATACTTAGGGTTGGATACCGTTAACGATACCACGTGAATCAACAATGACAGTTGAAACCCATCTTCGATCACTTTGCTTGACAAAATCGGTTTTATTTTCGTACTTTTATTTATTTCATTTTCAGTTATTTTCCACTTTAAAGTTACATGTTTTTTTTGTTATTTCATGTTCAGTTACATATATTATATTTATTGTGAGTTTCTTGTGTTTTAATTCCATTGTTTAATTGTTGGAAAAAATGAATACGAAAATACGTATCCAAATGCGTGCCTCATTAGAGACTGGTTCCACTTTATAAAGCGTGCCGTAGACTATGACCGTTGGTTCCATAAAGCATGTAAATTACGTTCTATAAATAGACGTGGTTTTTCGATTAAATTGCTAGGTACTACACAGAAAAATAATGCCAGTGAATCACATGCTGTGTGAGTCTGGATGTAAATAAACTACCCCTGAAAAAATACTTATCTATAGTAATGGTCGTGGTTTTTAGCAGGTCATTTATGGCATTATTAACAATTGCCTCAGTAATCAAAACGAGTTTTTTTCCGCTATTTTTAGCGAAGTTTTGATTGAGATGCTTTTATGTGTTT
Source organism: Cyrtodaria siliqua (assembly GCA_037043455.1). Classification (NCBI taxonomy): domain Eukaryota; kingdom Metazoa; phylum Mollusca; class Bivalvia; order Adapedonta; family Hiatellidae; genus Cyrtodaria; species Cyrtodaria siliqua. Next base: position 26,275 of record JAWPHD010019151.1, read on the forward strand.
GGATAACCTTGCATTCATAAGATGTGGAGATACCTTTAAAAGGCATGAAAACTCATGAAAACAAACCAAAACTCAAATTAAAATATACTTTCCTGTTGAATATTATATGGGGCTAGTAAATTTCAAGCATGGCTAGTGATTTTGCTCAGCTAGTAGGCCGTTGGTCTAATAAACTAAAAATGTTAATTTCTAGCCCTGTACAAATTGTTGCCATAAACCTGTATGAATGGCAGCATACAAGTTCAGCGCAACACAGTTGTATCTACTTCTTTATTTATATTTAGTCACCACAGTGTAGTGTTGAACACTCGATATGATTTACAGGGGTTCTGTGGCCAACATGCTGATCACATGGTGTAAGGATAACGTTTGTCGCATCTGGTGCGAGACGATACTGCCAGACGACGGCCTCGTGGATCTGGAGCAGCTGGACCCCAATGCATCGTTTGATCCAAAGTTCCATACCCAGCGACACAAGAAGCGCTTCATGCAGAGGTTGAAGACAATCAGGTATGGGAAGAATTAGTTTGAAATAAAATAACCGTAATATGGGCAATATTTGTGAAGAATAAGTTCTGCAACAGTACAATTTTACATGTCACCAAGCAGCTTCCGATAAATATGGAGTTAATTTTGTGTCCATTTCAGAGTGGGTTGCACAGAAAGATTTGTTTTGTTAGTCGTACCTTCGTGCATTTCAGGATTCACATTTGAAAAATTGATAAAACCTTTGCCAAGGTTTAATGTATTTTGATGATACTTGGTATCACGGTAACCATCTCTCTGACTTAGTTTGTCATATCACATGTTCCGAGGTACTGTTATTTATACTAAGTGGGGTTAAGCTTTTAGCGATCTAGATATGAGCAGAAATCCTTTCTTCACAAATGATGACCATTTTGTGTTGATTAAATAACACACTTTCAGTGTCACAACTTTTTGGTTGTTTTAGTTTGTATGGACCTTGTTGATTAACATGGAATTTTTTTGTTTTGCAGTGAATCGAATGATTTCATTATTGGCCAAAACAAATTGAAATCTTCTTTTAATACAAAACATTTTTTTTATTTTTTGAGGAAATCAGTTTGCCATATTCCTTTTTAAGGTAGTCAAATAGAACAAAATAATTAATGTATTAAAGGGGGTACATCAGGATTTTTCTAGAAACATCTTAAATTAAAAAAATGTTCCAATTAATGATAAAACACTTATATCAATTAAAACGTGATGTTAGAACCATTTTGTTAATGTCTAAACTGTGAAAAGACCATACAGCTAGGACGGAATCGGACGTAAAATGCTGAAATAACCCTGGTGCGTAACCTAGGATAGCACGTATTACTGTGCAGAATCGATTTCTTTGCAATAAGGGATCATTGTTAGGCTCATTCATTAGGTTTAGGCTCTTCAGAATAGAAAATATTAATATTTGTCAATTTTTAGTCTTACAACTAGACCTCCATGAAAATCCTGATGTACTCTCTTTAAACTTCTTCATTTTGTTACGGCTATATAAATCTAAAAAAAAGCTATTTTTATAGAGGAAAAACAACTGAATATTGTAGATGTAGCTGTTTGAACACAAACTTTCAGTTTTCTGGATATTTCAGTATTATAGTGACAATAATTATAATAAATGATTTTCAGGACAGGCTCACTAAGGTCTATAGTTTTACCATTTCAGTCTAGCCACACTTTGTAATAGCATATCTCTATACAGCTAAATGCAAAACATATATTCTAATTCAGCATTTTCAGGGCTCTGGAAATATTTTGAAAATCCACTTGCCCAGGGCAAGTGGATTTTCAGAATCCACTTGCCCTGTTCAAAATCCACTTGCCCTGTCCAAAATGTCACTTGCCCCAAATTCAAAAGTCACTTGTCCCAAAATCAAGCCTTTGTCAACGTACCAAACTTTTCTAGACGCTGCGCGCCACCGACGTATCCATGGTGGGTAGTAGATTACGTTTAGGGCTAGATTTCACTGGAGAATCACGAGAAATAGATCCATTTTCAGATTGGCTGGGTGAACACAAATCAACACCATCCCTACTATCCTTAAATCCAAGTTCACTGTCAGACTGACCACCAGAATCACACAAATCAACATTTCTAAGATCACCAGGTGTATTTTCCTCAGTAATTTTAGACACATGTTTATGTTTTGTCCTTAAAAGGAACGTAATAGAGACATGGTTAATTTGTAACTTTTTTTGTAAGATTGTTGAAATAATGAAGGATCATTTATTAAATACTGCATCATGTATCCACAGGAATCGGACATATTGTAAATGCATGTAATAAACCACATTGACTATCCACTACTAGTATATTAAAATATATTGTTATATACATGCGGGGACCTACATATGGGGATACTGTACTATGTTTACAATACGTCCGATTCCTATGAATTACCATATAAACTCCTGAATATCAAAAGAAACAATGACCCCTTTCACACATTTCCAAACCGCCTTTGATTACATCATCAATTTTACATCAACATTCGTGAATGTGTTTCAAAAGTTTCCCTTTATAGTAACTGCAAACAAAACATCTGCCTACTCAGCTTTAATCGTCAACGCCAGGCCACAAATAAAGTGATAATCGTGTTACCAAATGTGCCAAACAAAATACAAACTCGCAAACAAAGTTTGTTTAATAATATGTGTCAAAATAACTTCAATAAAGCAACCCGCTGCATTCACATACCTTCCTTAATTAGTGCCAGTAATTAATTTCTACTTTATTTGTGTATAGTACAGTACTTGCCGTAATCGTTTATAAATTGCTGTTTGTTTACAATTTTCCAATGACCCGCGTTCACCTTTTACACAGCTATAAGTACTTGGCGGACTGATCAGTGTGTATTCATTACCTTTTCCGATAACATTCAGCGTCAAAACACAATATGCGTTGCATAAAATCTTGGTGCGGTTATACTCTTCAAACATAATTCGAAAGTTCGGCTAAACATATTTATGTTGCGCGTAAAATAATGCATAACAGAAGTCTACAAACTTTACAATGGTTACGTTTTATCGATTATAATTGGATTAATTTGATTATAATTGGATTAATTTTTGGGATGGTCTTATCATGTTAGTAGAGGTCACACTTTAGTATATATAGGGAGATGAATATTATTAATGCTATCGGCGCATGGACATTTTTGATTGGCACCTCAAACTTTCCTCGGCCCAATCAGGTTTTGACAAACTGTCGAAGTGGGAGGGATTTCTTAATTACCGCTCGCGGCGAAAGCGATGGGTTCGTAATCGGCACACTTTATGATAAGCCGAGTTTTCGTTTGATTTTTTGTCTAAAACGGAAACGTCCAGTCGGGCAAGTGTCGGACAACCAGATTTGCGAAGGACACCTGCCCGCACCCAAATTCCACTTGCCCGGGGCGTCGGGCAACCATATTTCCGGAGCCCTGATTTTATAGAGTTTACTGTTATAACAAATCTACACGGCTAAATACAACAATTATATTCCAATTCAGCATTTTTATATATAGTTTTTACTGTGATAACAAATCTCTACACAGCTAAATACAACAAATATATTCTAATGCAGCATTTTATAGAGTTTACTGTAATAACAAATCTCTACACAGCTAAATACAACAGATATGTTCTAATGCAGCATTTTATAGAGTTTACTGTTATAACAAATCTACACGGCTAAATACAACAATTATATTCCAATTCAGCATTTTCATATATAGAGTTTACTGTGATAACAAATCCACACAGCTAAATACAACAAATTATTCTAATGCAGCATTTTAATTTATAGGGTTTACTGGTGTCAATCTCTTTGTCATTACAATTTGACACATTCATGTTCATTTTATCATTTTTTGTTCATGCTCATTAAAGGTCTTCATCATGACCCCTGCATTGTTTCAGGTGCCATCTCGCTCAAATCACTAGAGCAGTGGCAGAACAACAATAAACATGTCTCCCGCATAAATGGAGTTTCTACAATAGAATTTGCAACAACTCTGCAGTTCTGCAGGTGAGAAGGTTCTAGGCCCATTCTCCATATTTTATCTCGATGTAAATGGAGGATGAGCCTGGCATGTTCATTACTGTTAGGCGTCATATAACCTTTCATGTGTTGGTGCGCCTTAAAATCCAATTCAATTCAATTGACACATTTAATAAGTAATTGGCATGGGCGGGCATGACTAAATTAATGCGTTCTAGTTCAACAGCTTGTTATAACAATAATCATTGAAAAAATAAATAAATAAAATTAGCATTTAAATTCTTAATTGGTATGTTAATATAGTAACGCAGTAGCTCTTTAATTGATCTTGCAATGAGTTAATAATGCTTGAATTGTAAACATACTCTTAGTTTTGTGTGTGTAACATAGGCACTTCACTTAGTAAATAAACTTAATCAGACTGGAGGTGATCTGGAAGACTGGATGGATGCCAGTCAAAATTTATATATAAAAACATCCTAATAAAAAGATATCGAAATCGCCTTCAGTCTGTTTAAAGCATGGTGTGAGTGCACTAAATCTGTGTTGAAGTCTGTAAATATTTTCCTTAGATAATGCAACAGTGTGATAGATAGTCCTGCTTTTAAGATTCACTCCTACATTATAACTGGCAAACATTTTTCTTGAAACACCAAGTCGGATTTAACCAGATGCAAACAGAAATGAAACCATCTGGTAAATCTGACGTAAAGCAAGTGATATTCCAGGCCTGTTACAAAACTGAGGCACGCATGAGGTGAGGTCTACACAAGTTTGCTGTCTCAGTGTTCTGTGTTTTTTGTTTTTTACCGACACAGGATATTGATTACTACGCCTTCTAGTTTCAGGGCTTTTTTTACCTTATGTAACAGGCCCCTTCCCAACTGAAAAATGTATTGTCGGGGTGAAAAACCAACTGTGGCAGAACTTTTTATCCAATCAGAAGGCAGCAGTCTCAGGATTTGAGAAAAAGCATACATTCTGGAATATGTTCTGACTGAGAAGTCGGTAATTATAATAAATAATTGATGAAAATATAAATAAAGGACAGTTTTGTCATATTTACTTAATTGATGAAAACTGGGAAATAAGCATCTGTTTATGGACAGGTCTGGACCTCTTCCCTATTTTGTGAGAAAAAGCACTGAGTTTGTTTTTTATTCGAGAGAAGATGGTATTACTTTCTTTCTTAACTCCATTACCTCTCACCGTAGAACAGCATATAGAGCTTTTTCAGGAGATCTTGCATAATGTCCAACTGACCAACATTTAGATTTTTTGTCTTAGTGTTTTTGTCTGACTGCTTATGGGTGTGTATTCACAACGCAGAGCTTACCCTAAACTATTTTACTCAACAATGTTTTTTTGTGAACTTGTTGAATATGCAAGATGATGCCAGACATGAATCATGCTCTGTTTAATAAATGGTTAAAGTTTGTATGACTTTTAGCACACACATTACACATGTTTAATATATATTTACATTGTTTTGAAAGGTTTCTTTACTCTCAGTTGCTTGGATGCCAGCATACCGGTTATTGATCTGGGATGAAGAAACTTTTTGAAATAAATGTATTGCTCTATTGTTTGGGAGCTTGTTTCTGCCAAAGTTTTTTAAATTTTTTACAGGCACAATTTAATGTACCTTGAAACGTGTTTAGTAAAACAGGCATTTTTAATCATTTGAGAAATAAAACTTACATATGTTAAAGTTGTGTTTCATAACACTTTTTCAATGCAAAATCTACTCCATTAAAAACTAGCCACTAAAAATCCAGTTCCAGTGAAAAGTGTTTTTATGCATGTATTGGCCTAATTGTTGGTGAAAATACTAAGGGCTGTTCCATTAAAACATATATGGGACCCCAGGAAGAAATTGAACACCCACCTATAGATGCAAAATTGAGTTCAAAGAACCAAATTTCGTAAAATAGTGTTCACCCTTAGTTGTTTATTAAATTGCCTTCCTGAGTTCCCGGGTATGTTTTCATGGAGTAGTTGTAAAAAAGATTTGTCTGAAACATGCGCCCCGAACAATAGGTCCATTAACCTGTTTAATATTAATTTCTAAGTTTCTAGTGAGTAATATATTGATAATTGTTGGAGCATGTATTCTGAGATATGTTTCTTAAAGTGAATATCCAAACTTGGAAAATAAGCCATTAGCATTTTAGTGGTATATATAAATACCTTAGTTAAGTTTTTAAATATTTATTTCTCAGCCTAAACGCTTTTTTACTGGGGCTTTTCCTATGAATAAACTCCTTTTTGCTGGGACAGCAGGAAATTAAGTAATCTCAAATAACTTCAGTTAGTCTCAATAATCGTCAATAAAACTGGATGTCTTAATTCACATTTGTCAACACATTAAGTCCGTTTTTGGATAAAAAAATTCTGGCAATGTTTTCCTTCTAATTTTTGATGCAGCAGAATTTTACATTGAAAATGTCTTATCAAAAACATTTTTTGATTTCTTAACCGATTTTGTAATGTAAGGTATTTTTATTTACCATTAAAAAATTCCATTTCACTGATAATTTTTATACAGCTTATTCAGTTTAAAGTTGAATTTTGACAGAAAAGTAAAAAAAAGCCCCTTTGGCTGAAACAAGCGCCGCTAACAATGGTTATGCCACATGAGTATTTTAATAAACCTCGAGACACAGTGGTATGTGTTAAATACTTAAGTCATGACGAGCAGACAGATTGAGGCTAGTTGTTACATATATATTTGTTTTTGATGCCACATCAGGATTCATATGCACCAGAATGACAGGTGAGCTTGGCACCAGAGGCCTAGTTATCAAGATTATTTGGCAGTCAGGTTTCAGTTGTGCATTTAAACATAATAATTATTACACCAGTGTTCTCCCCTGGAATTTCTCAAGGCATGTCACCTTTATCAGAGAAAATATGCTTCTGAGTGTATCCTAGCTTATACCTGACCCATATATGTATGGTGATTTGTCAGAAACACACTTGATTTATATAAGAAAGAGGCTAGTGATTTTATATATTGTGTTTTTAACTTATTTGAGCTAATCAAAAATGAAATAATTGAAATGTTTTACAGATCTTTTCAAAGTTAAGGCATGTTGCAAAAGCATTTTGACTGTGAAGGCATGTTAAATGCGACATGCCTTAATAGCCTGGGGAGAACACTGTACACTATGGTGATGTTTCAGTCAAATATAAAAGTTTTAAATTGAATTAAAAGTTGCCAACTCTCAGTTTATTTCACTACTGGTCCTGGGCTACTTTCTGTCACTTATGTAAACCTAAAGTTTTTTTTCAGAACAATTCTATGTATCCTGACAGTTTTATAAATAGACTAAAACCGAGAAATAATTTTGTTTACAAGCACAGTTTCCGTCATTAAGTTTAACATGTGATAGACTCGGCTAGGTCATGATACAATACAGTTTGATAAATTAAAAACATGTTTGCAAGTAGATTTAACAATTTCATTGAAAAAATCGGGTGTTTGCATTGTTCTACCATTCACCTCAAGCGCTAAAAATATGTACCTGGTAAGGTCAATATAATATTTTCCCTGACATTATTTTTACACTAACGAAGGGAAACTCTGTGCAAATTAAACAGGTACAGGTTGTACGAGTTGCCACTCTTTGGTTAGAAACTATCACGGTAGCTTTTAACTGAGTCCGCTAAGTGTGATAAAAATATGACGTCATTGTGGTGTTATTGATGTAAAAATGTTAATGTGGCAGTCTGCGTGTGCATATGCCATATAAGGAAGTAAAATCAATTTTAGGAGAAACTCCTTTCGTTTTGTACCATTTATTAACTTTTGGATTGTTTCTTCTGTTTCCAATCTTCAGTGATAAATTTCTGTCAATTAGTAAAATTGCAGAAGTGATTTTCAATGTGAAAACAATTTTTAAATGAGTATGATGGAAACTGGGCTTAGATGTCAAGTGGCCCCTGACCAGTATCCCAGTAGGTAAAGCTCGGTTCTATTGTCTGCACAGTTGTAACTTCTTGTTTATAATCTTGATCCACTAGGCTAATGTGCCTTTAATGCTGGCTATGCTATGCTAATCGTTTGTCTACCCCACCATTGACATTGTGCAGGAATGGATACTTGTCTCTAATAAGTGATCTTTATCATGTGATCTGAACTTTAAAGTTCATCGGGCCTACTTTATTATGTTACTGAGCTTTAAACTTCAACAGGCCTATTGTATCACATGTCTGTACTCTATCAGGGTGACTTTATCATGCTTCTGAACCTTAAACACTTATCAGACTGATTTTACCAAGTGTCTGAAACATAAACCTTTATCAGACCAACTTTAACAGTGACTGAACCTTAAACACTTATCAGACCTACTTTATCATGTGTCTGAACCTTAACCCTTATCAGACCAACTTTATCGTGTGTCTGAACCAGAAACCCTTCTCAGACCAACCTTACCAGTGGCTGAACCTTAAAGTCTTTTCAGACCTACTTTATCGTGTGTCTGAACCGTAAACCCTTATCAGACCAACTTTATCGTTTGTCTGAACCATAAACCCTTATCAGACCAACCTTAACAGTGGCTGAACCTTAAAGTCATATTCAGACCTACTTTATCATGTGTCTGAACCATAAACCCTTATCAGACCAACCTTTCCAGTGGGCTGAAACCTTAAAGTCTTATCAGACCTACTTTATCGTGTGTCTGAACCATAAACCCCTTATCAGACCAACCTTACCAGTGGCTGAACCTTAAAGTCTTATCAGACCCTACTTTATCTGTGTCTGAACCTTAAACCCTTATCAAACCTACATAAACTATTGTGGTTACCTTATTGTGTGTCTGAAACTCTATTAGCCTTACTTTATCAAGCTTCCGAAACTTAAAACTCTATCAGGCCTACTTTTTCATTTTAATTTTTAACTTTATCGGCTAACTTTATCCTGCATCTGAACCTTAAAACTGTATCTGCTTACTTTATCATGTGTCTGAATTTATAACACCTGTCATACCTCATTTGTATGTATGGTACCGTGTAAATATTGTTTGCATGCAGCCCTGTAGTGTAGATCTCCTGAGCTGAAGGCTCAAAGTCAGTCATTTTGGACTGCTATTCATCCGTCGTCTTTAATAACAAGTGTCCTTCTCTGAAACTACAAGAGCTAGATGTCTCATATTTTGAAAGCTTATGAAAGCTTATGGTCCTCTATCAGGCTTATTCAAATCGAGACCATAGGGTAAAATTAGCCCTACCCCATGGGTCACATGTTTTACATAGACTATATAAGTGAGCAATTTAGGGCCATTTTGGCCCCTCTGTGTTGCTTGATTTTTGTTCAGAATAATTTACTGCTCACCAACCACATGACCCCTTACCTAACTGTATATATATAGGCTGAATGTATACATGACTTTTGGGAAACCTAGTATGTAGTAAGAATGCAATGTAAGGATATATAGAATTTAAAAAAGTAGTTTCAGTGTAGATACCAATTGTATGCAAATCAGTATGTTTTCAGCATTTCTTATTTCCTTATTTCTGTTCTATGAAGTATTGTCTGTATATAATACTTAACTTGATGTGAAGAATATGGGAGGGACCCATGTAGTGTAAAGGTTAGCACGCTCGACGGGTAATCGCGCTCCGTGGGTCAATCTCTGGCTGTGGCCTAGTCCGATTTTTGAACTTCAACATTTTTCAGATAATATGTATATATATTATTTGTGTTCCATAATGAAATTTGGTAGTGTTTCATTTATTGGAATTAGGATTGGAGCATTATTATCATATGCTGCTGTTATTGAATGGGCACTAAGTTGGCGAGGGACCGAAGAAATAGCCAAGCTGTACTTCCCTACAGGAGTAGAATTCCCCGATTTAACACTGAAACCATGGTTTCCTGAGTTGGATGTGAGATCGAGAACGTGGTATTCATTTCCAGAAATCAGTCAGTCTTCATCACCATTGTTATCATTTTTTCTCATCTCCATTCCCCATGTCCACCCCTATATGACCTATAAACCGATAGAGGATTGTAAAACACCATTCATTTATTCAATATAATGAGTATAATAAGTTTATAATGAGTTTCCTAGAAGATCGATATTTTAAACTCGCAGGAAATAGTTACCGTCAGTTATCTGCCTTTGACTTATTTAATGGTTTTCAGTATATTGCACTCTTTGCTGTAGGTCCTTGTTACATGTTTAGGATTGATATGTGAGATTGTTGTTGGTTTGAACCAGGATTTCAGTCTTTAGTTGACCGTTATACTTATGCCGAGCGATTTGTACTGCTGTTCATATGGATGAAATATTGATCACATTCCTGTAATAATCACAATTCATAATAGGAACTTTTACAAGCTGACTTTTTTTTATTGCGTATGACGACTTACAAAAGCCTTGATATCGGGTAGATTTATTTTATTTATAATGTTAACTTGAATACTGGACATTTTTTGAGTCAAATAAAGTGCATGTATGTCTTCTAGGGGAGCCCTTTCCTCTGGGCTAATGACAAAGTGATTATTTCTTGCAATTCTGAGGTTTCTAAAACTGATGCGTTCCAGTCAGTTTGGAAAGTGTTGATTATAAGTGAAGGTATAATGACTTTGCCATTAGCGGTGAA
>JAWPHD010019152.1:0-36882 GCA_037043455.1 Cyrtodaria siliqua
TATACCATCAGAAAACAAGGCTAAAACAATGTGGTGGTGGGTAGGGTTGGGGTTTGGGTGCGGGGCGGGTATAGAAACTCGGGCCGATATAAAATTATTGTTAGAATCTCATACAAATTATAGTAAAATCTGCGGCAGTGTGTGAATTTTTCATTATTTTCATCAGTTTTAAAGGGAAAACAGCGACACAGTCAAATATCTTTATTATTGAGGATTCTGAAAAACATCAAAAATGGTGAAAGAATTATCAAAATCGGATGATAAACAAAGAAGATATGATCGTTTGAAGGTTCTGTTGAAACGGATATGGAAGTCGCCGTTTTTGGAGCTATGACATCACAGTTCTAAATGCCCATATATGAAATATTGATAAATATGAATATTTACTCATTTATAGGGGGGAAAATTAAAGTAACTGTATGAAGTATATGTATAACTAATGGCAATACTGCTTTATATGACCAGTTAAGGAGTTTACATTTCTTTTTCAGTAATTTGCTTTGCTTTAAATGATATTTATCAATATTACATATATGGTCATATGGAACTATGACGTCATTGTTTTCAAAATGGCGGCTCCCATATCTAGTTTAGAACAACCTTCAAATGGTCATATCATCCGATTTTGATAATTTTTCACTTTTTCGCATTTTTTTTCAGAACTCTCATTAAAAGAGCTTGTTTGGCTGTGTCGTTACATTCCCTTTAATCCAAAATTAAATCCCTTCTTTCTTTTTTTTTAATAGTTTATCTTTATATATTTACACTAATTTTTAAATAATACTTCATTTTTCATCAATTTTTGCGCACAATATGACCTATTTATGTGTCGACGTGCCGTAAAACACCATTCATTAATTCATTCATTCTGTCATTTTAAAGAAATTAGTGGTCGAAAGGCAACTCGGGGAGGGAGGGGATATCTAGCAATTTTTATTGTGGCCTCATTTCAGTTGTTTTTATTGATATTTCATCTGCGTATCTGAATTTAATCTAAATTGTTTTATATGTAAATGATTGCGTTCAAATTAAAATGTTAATATCCAAATAATGGAAGATAAAATGAAAACAATTCCCCTCCCCCTGTCCTCCATGTGAGGGGAGCTCATAAACCAATGGGGGACAGGACGGGGCGCATCATTGATATAGGTGTAGATTTGATAAAACAAAACAACACAAAACAAAAACATTCGGGTGGTGGTGATGATGGGATGGTTGGGGGTGGATATTTTTTTGCATAACAAAAAAAAAACATTCGAGTAGTGGTGATGATGGGGTGGTGGGATGGTTGGGGGTGGGCTGAAACATATTGATCAACTGATAAAACAAAACAACACCGAGATATATATATATAAAAAAAATACATTTGGGTAGTGATGATGATGGGGTGGGGGATGGTTAAGGGTTGGGGTGGCAACATAGCTATATGTGTAAGAATTGACCAAAACAACGCAGAAATATGTAAAAAAAAGAAATAAAAAAAAAAAGGAGTGCGTCCATGCCCCAATATGGGTGATGTATGAATAAGATGCGTAATGCTATAAGAAATCCCAACCAAAAGTATAGATGTATACAACAGCTTACACGCAAACCTTGATCTGCCTCCATTGCACATGTTATGGGTCATCACACTTTGGGTAGCATGGGAGCCCAGAATTTGCAGAAGACAAAATTACTTAAGCAACCCTTTTCAACGTACTATAAGGAAACCAATTCCAAAATTTAGTTAAGCTAGGACAATAAATGTAAGAGATAGGCTATAGACCTGTAAACAAAGCTTACACGCACAATTTTATGTGAAATAAACTAATTTTAAGGGCTATCAGTATTTGGGTTCCATGGGAGCCCATGGATTACAAGAACCAAACTTGCTTATGCAACCCTTAAGATAATGCTATAAGGAAGCCCAAGGCCAAATGTGGTTGTGCTAGAAATGTAAGAGATATATACTTGTAAACACAGCTTACACGCAAACCTTGACGTGGGACGCCGACGCCGGGGTGATTACATAAGCTCTCTTATTCTTCGAATAGTCGAGCTAAAAAGGAGCTGGGACTCTCATTTTGAAGTTTAATGGATAGTGTCCGTGAAGTTAACTTGTATATACATTGCTCAATTTAAATTCCTAATATGGTGTTCACTCCCATACACAAAGTCTTCTCATTTAGTCATTTCAAGAAAAGTTCCGATGTACTAAATGTAATGTAATTATTTGTGTGATACCCTGTTGCAGGTCTAGATTTTTTTACAATTGTTTAAAACAATCATTTCTAGTGCACACAAACACCTCTTTCGCTAACAGATTTATAAATGTATTTCCGTATTATAAAGCACCATAATTACATGATTTAATATTATATTTTCAGAAGTACTACGAATCATCATATGGTCACCCATTGAATTCCAAATTAGCCTGTCCTTTGGTAAGGGACATGTTTGAAACAATGGATAAAGCAATTCATGACAACTGGGACTATAACAACCTCGGCAACGAAACACATACTTCTGGGTGAATATTTAAGTGTTTGTTTGTTTGTTTGTTTGTCTGAATGGTGGTTTGCGTCATTTTAGCACATGTTAGGCCATATATATGGGCCGATTGTTTTTTTGTAGATGCAGACCACACATTTTCCTGGTTAGAACCAGTAGTGTATATATTCCGCCGTAGCGGTGAGAGGCGAGAAAGTTTTAGGTGCAGCGTGTTTACTATCCCGGACTCGGAGGCACTAGATTGTTCATTCATGAACGTACAAAGTACATATACGTAATGTATGAACACAGTGCTTCAAGGAGTGGTATATTGTATTTTTTATTTTAAATCAATCAGTACAATTGTGTGATCTATTGTCGAAGACGCATAGGGATGGTCATGGATTCATTACTTACAAAATTTCATAAACTAAAATAATATTAAGTGGTAGTGCATTATTACCTTCTAATTGATGCTGTTGTCAGAATTACCATATTTATTGCATTTGATTTATTTCAGGTATTTAGCGGGCAAGTTTCAGTTTGGGCACTCAGAAACAGTGGTACAGCTGTTTTCAACTTTGGGTCTGTTTAAAGACTCACAAGCACTACTTGCAACTAACATGGCCGCCATGAAGAACCGGAAGTTTAAAACTAGTACCATTACACCTTTCTCTTCAAACGTCGTCTTTGCTTTGTATGCAAGTGACCCCCAGACAGAGAACTTAACAAAGAAGAGGGAGTATGTCGTGAAACTGTTTGTGAATGAAGATTCAGTCATTATTCCGGGTTGCGGTGCAGATGTGTGCAGGTATGAAGATGTAAAAAAAGTTTACAAAAAGTTGATGGACGAATGCAACATTGAGGACCTCTGTAGTACTGATGATGATGATGATGATGATGACGATGGTAATAATGCAGTCAGTTACAGAGGAAAAATATTGACATGTATGTGGTTGTTTATATGTCATATGCTATTTACAAGTTTTGCATAGTCGCATACGAATGTGTTTTTTATATTTTGTATTCCAACATATCAGACTTAGGGTTTGAGATAAACCTTTTAAACAACAAAACTGTCAAATAATATGTAATATGAATGTGACGTTTAAATACATATTATATTAAAGTGCATAGAGTTGCGGTTTAGTTGTTAATAATTCAATTAAAAAAGAAGACATTTTATACGATCAGACTATACCAATTATTATCCAGTCAGCGTGAGAGAAAAAAGCTTAATTCTCAGTGAACTATTATCGAAAAAGCTTGCATTTGATTGGTTGTTAGGGTAATCAAGACAAACATTTTGATACAAATGTAAAAGTGAACTTTTTCTGATTACTTACAGTTTTTTTATAAAGCACTTCATTGTGTATTTATTCTTTTTGTGGGGAGAGAGGGGTGGGGGTGGTGGAGTGGGGGTGGGGAGACGTGGGGTCTGCTTAATTTAAATCCACCCTTAAGTCCATGTAGGTGTATACATACAATTGGAATATCAAGATTATATTTGTTTGGCATTAACACCGATCAAAAAAATAACATAATAGTGCGTCCAACTTCAATTTCATCTCCAAATCGTAGAGACCGCTATTTTGAAACGTTCGGTCTCGTATTTGATCAGCTTCCTGTCTCACGGTGAAGTCAAAAAGACGTGATTAACAGTAGAAAGCAAACAATAACATACCGGCGTTCTGTCATGAACAGGGTGAAGTCACAAAGACGTGATTAACAATAGAAAGCAAACAATTTCAATTGATATTCCAATTTCATGTATACAATTACATGGACTTGAAGGTGGATCCAAGGTAAGCAGAACCCTGGCCCACGTCTCCCTCCTTCCCCACCCCATCCCACACCCACACCACCACCACCCTCTCCCCACAAAAGAATAAATAATAAATAAATCTTGTATTCTATTAAATGCGAGATAATGTAAAAATGCCATTTACATGTAAGAAAACAAACATGTTGCTGCGTGATTTCACTCACTCTCTAAAATATGGATCTGCACATGTTACTGGATTCATTGAGATTATCTACAGTACTGAAATGTTTTAACATGAGACATTTATAATACTTAGGCCAAATAAAATAATACCGCTGTTTACTGTGACCCAACCGACTCCTTTAAAACGCCAACAACATCACTCTTATTATTGAGAATAAAACAAATCTAATTATTCCGACAATTGTTCAGTTTGTCAGAGCCCGAAAATTCAAGTACACTCACAAACAAGAGGCCCAAGTGGGCCTGTAGACGCTCTACTTGTATGATGTGATTCAAAAACATAAACATGATAGAGGCCAACCCAAGAAACATGTTTCCTATATATAACTCTATGTAAACTTTGGGTTATCGTGGCAGCCATTTTGAATATTTGACGACAACAGAAAACAAAAACTTGACAGAGGCCAACAACAGGAACATGTATATGATATTTAACTAGAATGGAATAAGTGTTAATATGTCGTTTGATAAATGTCCTTAAATTTGACCTAAGTTTAGCCATATTGGCCATCATGGATGACTGGAGGCCCCAAAAACACAAAACTGAGGTGGACTAACCCAAAGATCATTGTGATTAAGTTTCATCAAAATCATTCAAGCGATTTCAGAGATGTCATTTTTAACGTTTTCCTATATAACTCTATGTAAACTTTGAGTCGCCGTGGCGGCCATTTTGATTATTCGACGATAACAAAAAACACAAACTTGATAGAGGCCAACCGAAGGAACATGTTTATGGTATTTCACAATAATGGAATAAATGGTTTCGGAGGAGATGTCGTTTGAAAATTCCTTAAATTTGACATAGTTTTAGCCATGGAAGCCGACTTGGATGACTGGCGGCCATGTAAAACAAAAATCTGAGAGGGGGCCTCCTAAGGAACATTGTGATGAAGTTTCATCAAAATCCTTAAAGCGGTTTCAGAGGAGATGTCGAGGAGACAGACATACAGATGGCCAGTAGAGCTAAAAATTGCACCAAAAAATGCTTGTGCATCTTTTCTGTACAAAGAAAAATATCAACTAAAGTCTGCCACTCAAATATATCTGTATCTCATTGTTCCCGAGCTTAAAGTCTTTATACGTATTGCTGATAAAAAAATAGAAGCAAAAAATAAAAACCTGGTCATCCTACACATTTTTTTTCCAACAATGTTGAAGTAAACACAGGTATTATTTCATTAGGCTTTAGAAATATTTTTTCTACACATTTACTTAAAGTCATATCTATGGCACGCCGTTTGCACAAACAAGGGGAGAACTTAGTGAGAATTTAGGTTCTGAGAGATGGAAACCTACCTCAGCGAGAACCTAGGTTACCGCTCGGTAACCAAGGTTCTCGGTGAGAACCTAAAGTTCACACCTTGTTTGTGCAAACGGCGCTCAAAAACCGTAGTTCTCACTCGAGAACCTATGTTCTCAGATAAAAACCTTGGTTTACAACATGAATTGTACAAATGGCTTAAAGTGGAAAAAACCCGTCGAATATCGTTTGATATCCAAGGTTTTCGATCAGACCCAGAACTGAACGATTCCACTTCGATAATAAAATGCAAATATCTCAGTTTCATGGAAAACCACATGCGATGTTATAAAATAGGCAAAATGAAAAGAAGTGGGAACGGCTCTTGCTAGTTCCACTTAAAATCAATTTAAAACTATGTACATGTTTTAAAAGCAGGTGAAATGGCCATGGCACAATTCTTTTGATCCTCCCGCTGGTCCAATGGTAGGAAAGGGGATGCAATGAACAATACCGGTACTTTATATTTCTTCATATATAGTCCCCCCCCACCCACCCCCAAACAACACCCACACACACACACACACACACACACACAACAACATTGGCACGGCTTCTTTTAAAAGTTTAAAAGCTACATTCACGCTACACTAAACAAAGTGCCCGCCTTCACATTTAGAAATTAGAGCTAGTTCTCACTCTTAAAATCACAGGTTTATATTTAAGGCTTTTAAATGTACAAAATATACATTTTATTGAAGTGCTTTGCCCGTTACAAAGGTGGTGCCTATTTCATATTATCGATGTACTTTGCCCGTTATCTAGGCAGTGCCTATTTCATATTAAAAATTTACTATTACATTTAACTTGCTTTTAATTTAAACAGATGTGTATTTGTCTAGCCTTTTCCTTATTTTATGTATGATCTCTTTAGTGGAAACACATATTGTGTTTTATCATATATAAACTCATATACTAAAACACATTGTTCGGAATCAACGTTGCTGTTATCATGTTTTGTCATAAGGGGCCGAAATTTGGCCCATTCAGTTTCAAAAAAAATAAATAAGATACCGGACATTTCAAAATGGCGGCCTCCACGATTTAGCTAGTGAGGTTACCATATGTATTCGTGTGCATACGTATACATATGTGTAACCTATAGTCGGGCTTCCCCGGCCTCCCGAAGGCGAATGCAGGTCGAGCTTTGCCCGCATAAAACCCATGTTATTCACCAAGGTCTAATCATACAAAGCTGCAAGTTTTTCATCAGTGGGCAGTTAATTTAAAAACGGGTATATATGAAATTAAAAATTTCCAAAGCTGGGTATTTATTTGAATGCCAGGTAATACCAGTGTTATTTGAATGCCAGGTAATACCAGTGAAAAACATTTCATATACAATTAATAAATGAATGTTTCAAATTTTCCAAAGCTGCATGGGCGAATATTCCACCAACACATATAATATGACTAGAAGTAGCTAACATATAATATACAAGTCATATTACTTGAAAGTGCAAGCTTTGGAAAGGAGCAGCAATCCCAGTCTTAAGTGTCATTCTAGAGGAGGAGGAATGGGTAGAGGTGGTAAGAAAGACAAGAAGAAAACAGTGATACAGATAGATAGATAGATTCTTTTTTCCTCCAATGTACAGGAGAGCATATACATATAATTGTAACATATAATACAAATTCAAAATTTAACATTATCGAACGTTAACGTATGTATATAATGGATCAAGACTATATACATACAGCAATACATGTCGAGTAATGATTATTGTACAATTAGACTAAACGTGAGTACATAATTTGAAATAAGTACTATTTATATGAATCATATTTTGCTATGTATTACCATACGCATGACTCTTGCCGAAACGAAACACAAGAAGACAAAGTGGTGCAATATACTCAGCTTATATTAGTATAATAACCCTATATATTAACATGTACCATATTTATGACTCTTGCCGAAACGAAACTCGAGATGTAAAAATGGTAGAGTTTACTCAGCTTAAATTAGTTCATGCCTACTCTCATAACTAATAATATAGACTTATTAAACACAGTAGGATCCACTATTGAAAATATTATTTCATTTCTATAGTAAAATACATAAAATCTAAAGTATTTATGTAGTAAAGTATATCTACACAAAATAAATAAAGAATATTCCCAGCATTCAAAACGGAATCGTAATATCTTCAGCTGCCTGCTGGCATTACTGAAAAAGACACTTAACCATTATGTATTTTAAATACACTTATAGTAATCACACATTCGTGAAAATAAGCTGCATTACTATGTATAATTAAAAATAGTATGAACCATTTTTACAATAATAGCCAACGTGTTATCAGTTTCAGATTCAATTGTCGAAAAGTGTTTGAATCCTGATAATAATATGCATATCTGATCACGAGGACCTTTAAGAATAAACTCTTTGTATAACTTTAATCCAATATTTTGTATTAATGCATTCTACTGTTTTTGTCTCGCGGAGTCGTTAACTGAATAGTATTACATAATATGTAATAGTAAGTTGTCTACTAACAAATTACACATTCTACACTTTTCAGAGCGACTAAAAGAGAACAGTTTTCCAAGTATTAATATTGCAGTATAGCAATGTTTCTTTAAATCAGGTCTTTCCCTGCTTCATTTCCAAATATCACTTGGTTCCAAATTGTTAAATAAACAATAGCATGGTATTTGATTTAAGTTAAGGCCTACTCGTGAGAGCCGTTGGTTTGATTCCAGATCGCACACCTTAGTTTTCAAAATTTGTTTCAATGAGTACTTTGAAGGAATATTCGACGTTGCTACAAAACTCTCGAGTAAATAAAATATATTATATTTTTAAGCAGTCTGTGTGTGTATATCTGGAATATAACCTAACACTTAGTTGTCATTATTCAAAAAACGCATCAACCTATTTATAAATATCTGCTTCGTACGGTGTCCGGTTGGGGCCAGATACAATGTCGTAGTGTCGTGGGCGACAATACGACGCTCGACAACGCGACATCGCGACATCGCGATACGACATCACGACATTGCGATACGACAACTCGACATTACGATACGACATCGCGACATTGCGATACGACATCGCGACAATTATGTCGTGATGTCGTATCGCAATGTCGTGATGTCGTATCGCGATGTCGCGATGTCGCGTTGTCGAGCGTCGCATTGTCGCCCACGACAACGCGACATTATGTCGTATTGTCGTAATGTCGCCCACGACAACGCGACACTCTTTCAATTGTCGTAATGTCGCCAACGACATCGCGACATTCCTTCAATTGTCGTAATGTCGCGATGTCGCGGTGTCGACCTGATCATTTATAGTGGGTAGTTTGTAACGTTACACCGGCATGAATATAACAAGTGGTTGAGAAATGGCGTCTGTACGGTGTCCGGTTGGGGCCAGATACAATGTCGTATTGTCGTGGGCGACAATGCGACGCCCGACAACGCGACATCGCGACATCGCGATACGACAGTGCGACATCGCGATACGACAACTCGACATTGCGATACGACATCGCGACATTGCGATACGACATCGCGATAATGCTGTCGTGATGTCGTATCGTATTGTCGAGATGTCGTTTCGCGATGTCGCGATGTCGCATTGTCGGGCGTCGCATTGTCGCTCACGACAACGCGACATTATGTCGTATTGTCGTAATGTCGCCCACGACAACGCGACATTATTTCCATTGTCGTAATGTCGCGATGTCGCGATGTCGTAATGTCGCGTTGTCGTGATGTCGTTGGCATTACGACAATTGAAAGAATGTCGCGTTGTCGTGGGCGACATTACGACAATACGACATAATGTCGCGTTGTCGTGCACGACAATGCGACGCCCGACAATGCGACATCGCGAAACGACATCACGACATCGCGATACGACATCACGTCATTGCGATACGACATAATGACATAATTGTCGCGATGTCGTATCGCAATGTCGTGATGTCGTATCGTAATGTCGAGTTGTCGTATCGCAATGTCGCACTGTCGTATCGCGATGTCGCGATGTCGCGTTGTCGGGCGTCGCATTGTCGCCCACGACAATACGACATTGTATCTGGCCCCAACAGGACACCGTACGTCTGCAAGAGCGTCTGCAGGAGTGAGTGACGAAGGTAAGTAGAGTTTTAATACTTGTAGAGATTTTCGCACTACTTTTTTGAAAGCCAAAGTTAAGCAAAGTTATGCAGTTTATAATATAAAACATAGATCTACATAGTTGGTATGGTCCCGGGTCGTTTCGCACACTTTCCCGTTCGCGCATCGGTTATTTCGCACATCGGTCGTTTCGCACATCATTTTGATAGTCGTTTCGCCCATTAAGTCGTTTCGCCCATCATCTATCAGGTATTGTATTTGATTGTGAATTGTGAATGAGTTTTTATTAAACTGTGAATAATAAATTAAGGGAGAATCATAATGATATTTTTGTTGTTGTTATTAAATGTTGAATGTTTGTTTATACTGTTATATTATTTACACTAATTATATATTATCTGTCAAAAAAAAGTTAAAATTACTCATAACTGTTGCCGCCAAATGTATTGGCGAAGAACATATATACATAGGCTGGCCGTACCAATAATTTCTACAGATTGTTTATATTTATTTTGCATATACTCTATATTGATAAATTATCTTTATTTAAGGGGGAATTGACCCATTCAAATATTTAAGGGTACGCATATGAACTATATATATTTGTAAATTTGAAGATATTTGCGACTTGAATCTGAATTTTGTTTTGTCCTCGTGAGAACAAGATTTTAATAATAACGTCTCAAATATGTCTATATATGTTTGACGTTTTTCATAAAAGTCGCGTTGCACTCAGTTGTCAACGTTTTAAGCATCACAGAGTGTTAGTTTAGTCACATACAATTATATTTTATATCACACTGTTTGTCTTGACGAGACCTTTCATCTTATATATAAATTATATCATTTAAATTAGGATGTAAACTATTATTTAAAGAATTTCCTATATCTTTCACTGCTATTCTATCTTTCTCTGCTTTTTTACCAAGGAATTTTGAGAAAAAACGATGTTAATGCCATTTATCTTTTATATGGCTGGATAAAAAACTGCACAATTTTAGTATATTTTAGAGAATTTAATTTCCTATCAGAATTTAAAATAAAATTTGCTGGTCATCGGAATATTTGTTTCAGTATACTTCCTTTATTGGCCTCAAACCCCTTTGGAAAATAAAAACATTAACATAACGACGTCGACGTTGTTTATATTAAAATAATGTATATTGTACATGTTGGTGATATATCAATAATTATTTTTAAATAATCGACTTTCCATAGTATAATAGTGATAGTAACCTGCTACATCGACCGTCATATATGGCCTAACATGTGCTAAAATTTACGTAAAACACCTTTCAACCAAAACAAAACCAATTAAAAACAAGATATCCGGATAGACAGACGGACGGACGGACAGACAGAGACAGTCAAGTGAACAATTTTTTTGAAACTCAGTCTCCAATGGCCTGAAATATACACAAGAAAGCATGATTTGGGATGTTGCAAAAAAATAGCCACTCGTGGCTTACGCCGTTCATCATATATTTGGCCGTACTAATAAAAAATCCATGGGTATATATATATTTTAGCCTGAATAAAACTGATTGATTGATTACATTGTAGGATTGTATAACATTATACAATTATGGACTTTTCAGCTGTTATACATGATGTGATATGCACCAAAAAAATCATTATTGACCGAGGCGATAGCCGAGGTCAATAATGATTTTTTGGTGCATATCAACATCATGTATAACAGCTGAAAAGTCCATAACTGTTTTATTATATAACCCTCAATTTACAATTATATAAAACAGGTCAATATCAAAAAAACAATTATATAAAACAGGTCAATATCAAAAAAACAGGTCAATATCAAAAAAACAGGTCAATATCGCTAGATATTTTTTCTAAAAAAATACTTTTTAGCCAATGAAAACGCGTCTATTTATAGGTTATATAATAAATTGTAGTGTTGTCTTTTTTTTGCGTGTGTTTTTATTAGCGCATATTATATATGTATTTATTGTTACGTCGGCCAACATATTTTATTCATAATTGAATGAATAAAAATAGGTTGTTTCCGGTCAGTTCCAACGAGGAAGTGTAACTAGGATTTCATCTATTTCATTGCTGACGTTTCCAAATTCTTGCGTAATGTTTACAGTACATTTCAACATTTCAAAATATACATTTTTTTTCTCTTTTTTTTTGTGCGTGTCTCTTTCTTTTCATTTTTTTTTGGTGCAGTTGTGCACATCTTTTGACACATCTTTTTATATATATATAATTTGTTGTGTGTTTTCGTGGTGCGTTTGTGCACATCTTTGGACACATTTTTCAAAGAAACACGCAGCAAAATCGTTTTATTAAAAATTCGCGCGTCCTGTTAGTTGTTCTATAGAACTTGCATTTGTTCAATCTTAAATATTAAAAGTAAAAACAATACATTGTTATTTAATTATTTGCAAGCACATTTAAAGTAAAAATGATCCTAGATTAATACGTTGACATGCTTAGTTGAATGCTTGATAAAATATTCAAGGTGTGTCCCTTTAACATGTAATACATCTATATTTTCTCTAGACTTGAATGCTGTTTGATACTGTAGATATATTTGAAATACGGGTAAAGGTAATAGGGAATATAAACAATAAACACAACTGTATTCTAATTATTTGTAATTATTTTTTAATTCAAAGTGAATGACAAACAGTAATTATTAATTATGAAAGTTTATGCTTTTTCCTTCGAGAGGCTTGCATGTAGTCATCATAAGTAGCATCATAAGTAGAAATGATTGATTTTATAACAAATAAAGATTTAATACTGCAAAAATAATTATTTGATTCATTCAAAGTGTTTTAATGTTTTTTTATATAGAAAACGCAAGTTCATATATTCTTCTAAACACGAAATTCAATACTTGATACATTAAAAATGATTTCTAATCCTAAAATACAATAGTTCTAACTCCAAATAAGTATTTGCATAAGTAATTATTCATCACTATATATATATATATATAAGGTGGGCGAAACGACTAACTATATGATGGGCGAAACGACTATACGCGAAACAACCGATGTGCGAAACGACCCGTCACCGTTGGTATGTAGGTCTATGTACAAATTGACGCATTGTTTGATAACTTTACATAAACTAATAAATTAGCATAGCAGTATGATTAGAAAGACTTTAATTTCTTATTTCTTATTTTATTATCACTATTTTTTTTTATTGAAACAGCACTTACTTTTCTAAAGATATGCGTTCTTAATGCAAATAAAAAGTCTTCATAACTCTTATACAACTTGTAATTATCCTACACAGCAGCAGTTGCCACAGTTACCACACCCAAGGGAGAGTGGGTGGGGGGTCCTTGTTCCCCAGATCCCTTAAAGTAATGACCATTGTTCGCCAGATCCCTCCAAACGTATTTTGACCATGTTTCCTAGATCCCCTAAAGTGTTAAACATAGTTCCCCAAAAGCATAGGGGTCCGGCTCATGTGATTTGTCGCTAAATACCAGTTGAAATCGAACAAATTTAACAAAGATAACTGAATGGTAGGAAAGAAGAACATGGGTGTAATATATGATGGATGGCCTTTGGATGGACATTGAGAGACACGCACTATATGTATATATATTTAATAACTCTAATACTACATCTTGGTACAATGGAGTCTAATAGCTAACTAATACATGCTGCTATCTGAGAGGCAATAACCTCTAGCTAATTTGCATATGAGGTATGGCTACAATGTAAACATGCACTGTACAACACTGCATCCCCTCTCAACTTAGAATTGAACTGGATGTTGTATTTATCAAGATTATAATTAGTTTTCTGTCAGTTCAAAACCATGTCTAAAATTTGGCATGCACTGAAACATGGCTTGGCCTCATTAGCCTGGCCTGGCCTGGCCTGGCCTGGCCTGGCCTAAGATAAATTGGTCCCTTGGGGCTAGTTAAAGTCAGGCCAAGGAGTCATGGGTTCAAAACTGGGGTTAATGTTTGCTATTCAAGGTCATTTATGTTATTTCTACACGGTCAGTGGCTCACGTTAAGGTTAGCACCTCTCTCATGGGACAATGCAGCTGTACGGAGTATGTTAGGAATTGTACACCTTGTGAGGGTTATTCAGAAATAATAATTTGATAGTTATCATGTTGACGCAACACATTTTTGTCTTCATATGATAATGCAACCAGTTTATGATGTAATGGAAACATGTTTTTATTAATGTGAAATAGACAGTTTGAAGTAACACATTTTTGTCTTCATATAGACAGTTTGAAGCAACACATTAAAGAGACATCTCTCCAGCTTAAAGGGACATCTCTATAGCTTAAAGAGACATCTTTCTAGATTAAAGAGACATCTCTCTAGTTTAAAGGGACATCTCTATAGCTTAAAGAGACATCTTTCTAGATTAAAGAGACATCTCTCTAGTTTAAAGAGACATCTCTCTAGCTTAAAGAGACATCTTTCTAGATTAAAGAGACATCTCTCTAGTTTAAAGAGACATCTCTCTAGCTTAAAGAGACATCTCTCTAGCTTAAAAGGACATCTCTCTAGCTTAAAGAGACATCTCTCTAGCTTAACTGAACATCTCTCTAGCTTAAAGAGACATCTTTCTAGTTTACAGAGACATCTCTCTAGTTTAAAGAGACATCTCTATAGCTTAAAGAGATACCTCTCTAGCTTAAAGGGACATCTCTTAAGCTTAAAGAGACATTTTTTCTAGATTAAAGAGACATCTCTAGTTTAAAGAAAAATCACTATAGTTTAAAGAGACATCTCTCTAGTTTAAAGAGTCATCTCTGCAATTTAAAGAGGCATCTTTCTAGCTTAAAGGGACATCTCTCTAGCTTAAAAGAGACATTTCTCTAGTTTAAAGAGAAATCACTCTTGTTTACAGAGACATCTCTCTAGCTTAAAGAGACATCTCTCTAGCTTGAAGGGACATCTCTTTAGCTTAAAGAGACATCTTTCTAGTTTAAAGGGTCATCTCTCTAGCTTAAAGAGACATCTTTCTAGTTTACAGAGACATCTATCTAGTTTAAAGAGACATCTCTATAGTTTAAAGAGACATCTCTCTAGCTTAAAGAGACATCTTTCTGGATTAAAGAGATATCTCTAGTTTAAAGAGACATCTCTAGTTTAAAGAGAAATCACTATTGTTTAAAGAGACATCTCTCGAGTTTAAAGAGTCATGTCTCTAATTTAAAGAGGCATATGTCTAGCTTAAAGGGACATCTCTGTAGCTTAAAGAGACATCTCTCTAGTTTAAAGAGAAATCATTCTAGTTTAAAGAGACATCTCTCTAGTTTAAATAGACATCTCTCTAGCTTTAAAGGACATCTCTCTAGCTTAAAGGGACATCTCTCTAGCTTAAAGAGACATCTCTATAGTTTAAAGAGAAATCACTCTAGTTTAAAGAGACATCTCTATGGTTTAAAGAGACATCTCTCTAGTTTAAAGAGACATCGTTTTGGCTGAAAGGGACATCTCTCTAGTTTAAAGAGTTATCACTCTAGTTTAAAGAGACATCTCTCTGGTTTAAAGAGACATCTCTCTAGTTTAAAGAGACATCGTTTTAGCTGAAAGGGACATCTCTGTAGCTTAAAGAGACATCTTTCTAGTTTACAGAGACACCTCTCTATCTCTCTTGCTTGAAGGGACATCTCTCTAGCTTAAAGAGACGTCTTTCTAGTTCAAAGAGACATCTCCCTAGTTGAAAAAGACATCTCAGCCATCTCTCTAGTTTAAAGAGGCATCTCTATAGTTTAAAGAGATATCTCTCTAGCTTAAAGAGACATCTCTCTAGCTTAAAGAGACATCTTTCTGGATTAAAGAGATATCTCTAGTTTAAAGAGACATCTCTAGTTTAAAGAGAAATCACTATTGTTTAAAGAGACATCTCTCGAGTTTAAAGAGTCATCTCTCTAATTTAAAGAGGCATATATCTAGCTTAAAGGGACATCTCAGTAGCTTAAAGAGACATCTCTCTAGTTTAAAGAGAAATCACTCTAGTTTAAAGAGACATCTCTCTAGTTTAAATAGACATCTCTCTAGCTTTAAAGGAAATCTCTCTAGCTTAAAGGGACATCTCTCTAGCTTAAAGAGACATCTCTCTAGTTTAAAGAGAAATCACTCTAGTTTAAAGAGACATCTCTCTGGTTTAAAGAGACATCTCTCTAGTTTAAAGAGACATCGTTTTAGCTGAAAGGGACATCTCTGTAGCTTAAAGAGACATCTTTCTAGTTTACAGAGACACCTCTCTATCTCTCTAGCTTGAAGGGACATCTCTCTAGCTTAAAGAGACGTCTTTCTAGTTCAAAGAGACATCACAGCCATCTCTCTAGTTTAAAGAGGCACCTTTCTAGATTAAAGGGACATCTCTGTAGCTTAAAGAGACATCTCTAGTTTAAAGAGAAATCACTCTAGTTTAAAGTGACATCTCTCTAGTTTAAAGAGGCATCTCTCTACTTTAAAGAGACATCTTTTTAGCTGAAAGGGACATCTCTGTAGCATAAAAAGACATCTCTCTAGTTTACAGAGACATCTCTCTAGCTTAAAGAGACATCTCTCTAGTTGAAAGAGAAATCACTCTAGTTTAAAGAGACATCTCTCTAGCTTAACTGAACATCTCTCTAGCTATATGGTAAAGCAATACGATAGCAATAGGACACGCTTTTAAATATTTAAATATTTTCAATGTTTAAGGCTCTTCAAGCAAATCACAGCTATCTAATATTGACCTTCGTTTTTAAGATCGACTAGTATTCTAACTTGCATATGCTGTTTAACATTTGCCACCAACACGGTGCATAAACCAACTGTTATTACCACTTTTCAACGTGTCTTGGTCATGTGAAAATCTATTTAAATAAGACACAAACGTCATTATATCCCACATTCAAGTTTCTATCTTTAAAGAATCTTATTTTTAAATATGGTTCGCATAATTTACTTTTATAACTAAACAATGAAGGTCAAACTAACCAAATTTTGTAAAATGAGTTGTGCACCTTGAAAATTGTCACCGAAGGACCATTTTCAAAGATTTTAGATATAGTAACCTTGAAATTCAGTTTTTAATGTCAGAATATAAAAATGCCCATTGTTGAGGTAAAAGGACAGCTATGCTAAAGTTTGACCTGATAGCTCTTATAGTTTTCGCGTAATCAATGTGGTTCGGGAAAACAAATTCAAAGCGAAATAAAAAAAAGATCATATCAACCAACATCTGTTGATATCAGTTGCTATCATAATTATAAAGCACATTTGAATGTGAACACTGCCTCTACTAAAATACCACATGCTCTTAGACTATACACCATTTGAGTTCCCAAGTGTATTGTGTTTTGTTTTATTGAAAATGCACCTGTATTTGTTTGTCCCATTAGTGGTCTCTTAATAAATATTTGACTAAAGTTCATTTTATCTGCCCATCTATATGCATCAATCAATATATCCATGATATAATCCCATTATATATACAATAAAAAGTATGTATTACCAACCTCTTAGGTAATATATGCAATCAAATACTATATAGAGTATATTACACTACACATCATACCATCCAGCAACCCATCCACCCTACCAACATGGAACCACTCACCCTTTCAACCATCCATCCACCTATCCATTTGCCCACTACCTATTCAATTTTATTTACCATACATCCACCATCTCACCTTTCCAAAAATATTGTACCAACATATCCTTAACTTATTTATTGAATCATTATCATTGCATTAATATATTGTTGTATATCCTGCCATTCATTTATAAACCACTCAATCGTATTATCAATTTCAAACATTAATTTATTTTATTATTCATATCATCCTTATACATTATTGTATTCCCATTTGCACAAGTTTTTGTTCCTTCCTTCTACACGTTAAGCATTGACATATCATAACCAATGCTAATTCAATGCAATCAAATATAGTTATCTGAAGTTTAGACCTTTGTGAATGCCCCTCATTGTAAAGTTGGTCAATCGACCTGACTAAGGACAATGACCTGGAACAATAACAATTAAAGTAAACAAGTTTTAGGCCAGGCCAGGCCAGGCCAATGAGGCCAGGCTAGTTAGGCCAAGCCATGTTTCAGTGTATGCCCTAAAATTTCACATTCCAGGGTAAACATTGTTGTCAGTGTTAACCCGATTCTGTCTCTTCTAAAGTTCATATCAGTTCATATCAGTTCTCACACCTCGGCTCTTTGGTGGGAATTAATGTGATGTTGATAGCGGAGCTAATTGAAGTCCATTAATGAGAGCGTTAGAATAACAGTTACAATAGTTCACCCTGTTTATGTTCTGTCCTGTCTGACATTTAATTCAGTGTCATTAATGAATGGAAATTCCACAACTTGAGTTATAAGCCGTTTGCTGGTTACCTCTCTCAAAATAAATGATATATTTGTGAAACAAAAGCTTAGCATACACTTTATAAGTCTATTAATGATATCATATCATATATGATAAACCATTTAAGTGATTACACAGAAAATGTAACAAACACAAGAATTTACTACAAAATAAGATCAAGCTTTGTATTTTATCTAAATAATCCAAATTTGCGAATCCTAGTAAACACTTGAGGTAACTTATTAATAATGCATGTTGGCGTATTACACAATACTCACTTTGCACTATTATTGGATTATTAGTATTAAAAGTTTCACAGTAAATTATACTAAGTGGATAAATTCGAATCAACAGTCATAAAGCTAAAATTGTAAATATGGCCATATGTAAGTCTGTAAGTTAAACCTCTGCCGCCATATGTATGTATTATGTTGTTGTGTAACATTGTTATCATGTTGATCATGTTTATGAATAATGCTAACTTTGAATTTGTTATGCTGATTGTTATATTGCTATATAATTATGTATTTGTATGTATGTAAATATTGCTTTAGAGGGCCCCAAGGAAGATTAGTTTATACTAATTGGGTTACCCTCTGTAAATAAAGACTTTCATTCATTCATTATGCCATTGATGTTTAACACATGAGCACATACACACATGATTTTATTACAGCTTATTTTCCTATTTTAAAGCGTTTTATTTTGGCGTGCCATAATTAAACGCTGCCAATTAATAGATTTTTTGAAAAACGCCAGCATTTCGGGCGGGCGGGCAACAAATATAATCCCTATACAATAGCACGGACCGTGACAATAGTCAGCTTGTGATGAATATGTTTTAAACATATTTATTTTACATCGATTGCGAAACAAGTTCTTACAACTTAGATTAATCACTCTCGATGGCTTCCTGGGTAGCAACTAAGCAATGTGGATTAATTATCTTGCTCAAGGATAAATAACGTCGCCGCGACGGAGGATCGAACCCACGACCTCTCGATCAGGTGTTCGGCGCTCTACCACTGGACCACGCACTCCACGTATATGAATATGTAGATTATGAAGGTCTTAATTTATTCCACCCGTTTTTGCAAAAAATATTATAAGTTTATATCTGAAAATGTAACTTGAGTTTGAGATTGATCTCAACTTGAGAAGTTTTGTGCAAGCGGCAGATAGATAAACTAACCAGTGAATTACCTTTGATAGGGAGGCGGGTGAACGTCTTCGTAGTCCAATGTCGTAAATCATAATATTTACCAGACAAAGAGAGAAAGAATGAAAGAGACAGAGATAGAGATAATGTCAGGAGAGAGACAGCTAGAGACAGAGAGGGGATGTCAGGAGATAGAGAGAGATAATGTGAGTATACAGAGAGAGAGAGAGATAATGTGAAGAGAGAGATAGAGATAGAGAGATAGTATTCCAGGAGATAGAGAGAGATATAATATGAGGAGAGAGAGAGAGGAAAGAGGAAGAATATCAGAAGAGAGATATAGATAGGGAGAATATCAGGAGATAGAGAGAGAGAGATAATGAGAGAGGAGAAAGACAGAGAGAATGTCAGGAGAGAGAGAGTGTCAGGAGATAGAGAGAGAGAGAGAGACAGGGCACTCGTTTGGCCATTTTTGGGGCCGAAATTCGGCCCCATTCCCCTTTCCTAAATGTATATATTTCCCCCCTTTTCCTGTGAAATATTTCCCTCTTAAAAAAAAACGAAGTTTTTTATTAGAATTTTTTTAACTCCAATACAGGAAAACAGCATACATTTTGCAATTTGGAATGGTAAATTCTTCGTATCAGTTAAATAATAAAAAAAACAACACTAATTTGTATTTCTTAGAAATTCGCCTTTGATATTGAAAACAACGCAAAATTCCCCTTCCTGAGGGCCCTGGCCCCAGTCCCTAAAAGCTGAAAAGAGAATGTTGGGAGATAGAGGGAGTATGTCAGGAGAGAGAGAGAGAGAATGTCAGGAGAGAGAGAGAGAGATAGAGAATGTGAGGAGATATAGATAGAGAGAGATAGAGCATGTCAGGAGAGAGAGACAAAATCGGACAAGGTACATGTAGTTGCTTAGCCTAGAATGCCATCGACAATGACATAGAAACTCAACATTGTTCTAAACTCCTTTAAAATTAAAATGTAATCTAATATAATTGTGTATTGTTTCACCTAAATCAAATAACAAATATGATTTATGTATGCATCCAGCGATATTAAAAGAAACTAATTATTAAAATATTTTAAACCAAAAAATAACATCAGCAAAGTTACATAAAATAATGTGTTAAAATATCAATAATAAAAATAAACACTTATAAGGATGTAATAAATCATACACACCTGGGTTTCTATGGCAACAAGATATCTCTTTATCTTACAGAGATATCTCCTATATTAGAGAGATATCTCTATTTTTAAAGATATATCTAGAGCTGTTCTTTGAGATATTATCTCTCATTCTGAACATATATTTCTTCAGCCTAGAAAGATATCTGTATTAAAGATTTTTGAATAGACAATAGTTTGGCTTGCCATCATAAGGTTTCTCTCTCTTCAAAACATGCATCATACCATGTTAAAATAATGGCTGCCGTCAATAAGATGTGAACGGCACAATCGGGGAACAAGCAATGTTTAGCTTCCTGGTACACGGTTGTCTCCCAATATGTTGGTGTGTATTCTTACAATGTTCACCGTTTCGGGTCCTTTACTAAAAAACACACAGATACTTTTTTCTTCAAATTTGTAATATTTCAATACTAATTAGCTGCCTTTAGGATAATTAAATTGCTAACATCTTTAATCTATTTCAGAATTATTTGACCAAATACTTATAAGTATTGGTCTTCAGGAAGTGAAGGATAACTTCACACAAAATGGGGTAAGTACATATATAAATTAATTATAATTATTGTCAACATTCCTGAACCTCTTTTAATCGTATTATTTTGTCCCATGCACTTGTACTTCAAAGTTGTACATTGCCATTCTACAGATTGGATGTTTTTTCAACTATTCTAGTCTGTCGACTTTTTTAATCAAAATTTGACTCATAGAAGTGGTATAAAATGTAGTGGTTTTAGCTCTGCTGGCCGGCAGAGCTTATGAGATGACGAGTCGTCCGTCCGTCCGTCCGTCCGTCCGTCCGTTAACTTTTGCCTTGTGAACACTCTAGGGCCTTCATTATTTATTGGATCTTTACGAAACTTTGCCAGTGTCTTTATATCAATGAAAGCTTAGGCAAGTTTGAAAACCAGCCAGATCAAAAATAATTTCACTGGAGTTATGGCCATTGTTTGCTGAAAAATATGGTAAGCCTTGTGAACACTTTAGCACCTTCATTTATTATTTGATCTTTACCAAACTTGCAAAGATTGTTAATATCAATGAAAGCTCAGACAAGTTTGAAAACTAGCCGAATCGAATCAGTCACACCGGAGTTATGGCCCTTGTTTTTCTGAAAAATGCCTTTTTCTTCCTGGTGAACACTCTAACACCTTCATTTATTACTTGATCTTTACCAAACTTGCACATATTGTTAATACCAATGAAAGCTTGGACAGTTAAGTTCGAAAACCAGCTAAATTGGATCAGTAACCCCATAGTTATGGCCCTTGTTTTTTCTGAAAAATGCAATTTTCTGCCTTGTGAACACTTCAGCACGTTCATTTAGTATTTGATGCACAAATTGTTAATATCAATGAAAGCTTGGACAAGTTCGAAAACCAGCTATATCGAACCAGGAACACCGGAGTTATGTGCCCTTGAATTATTGAAAAATGCAATTTTGAGCCTTGTGAATACCGTAGCGCCTACATTCTGTATTCGATATTTCCCAATCTTAGCCATATTGTTGATATGAATGAAAGCTCGGACGAATTTGAAAACCAGCCAGATCAAACCAGTAACACCGGAGTTATGGCCCTTTTTCACTATTTGGTAATGTACACTGGAAACCCTAGGGGTCGTGGGTTCAAATCTCACTGGATGCATTTTTTTTCTCTGTAAGAAACCTTGGTTCATGGGTTTAACTTTTTATTATTTACTATTTCTAATTTTTTTTCTCACAAGAAACCTTGGTTGTTTTTTCTTTAATTGGGAGCTATGGGGGGCCCAAACTCTACCAAGTTTGTTCAAATGGTGACCCTGGTCACAATTTTACATAGACTTATAGGTGGGAAAAACTTCAAAAATCTTCTTCTCTGAAACTTTAAGAACCAAAGGTTTAATATTTTGTATTTAGCATCAGCTTATTGTCCTCTACCAATTTTATTCAAATGGTGACCCTGGTGTCAAATTAGGCCGCACCGCAGGGGTCACAGTTTTACATAGACTGATATAGGGAAAAACTTTAAAAACTTTTTCTCTGAAACAACAGGGGCTAAAGGTTTAATATTTTGTATATTTATTATCAGCTTATGTTCCTCTAAAAACATTGTTCAAATGGTGACCCTGGGTCTAATTTGTCCCTGCCCAGGGGTCACAGTTTTATGTAGACTTATATATATAGGGGAAAACTTTACTTCTCTGAAACTACAAGAGTCAAAGGTTTAATATTTCTTATTTACACTCAGCTTATGGTCCTCTATCAAGTTGTTTGAATGATGACCCTGGGGTAAATTTTGGCCCCTACCCAGGGGTCACATGTTTTACATAGAGTTACATAGGGATTTTGTTTTGGAAAAAAATCTTCTAGCGGTCACATGTTTTACGTAGAGTTACATAGGGATTTCTTTTTTAAAAAAAGAAGTCTTCTCGGAAACTACAAAGGTCAGAGGTTTAATATGTTGTATTTACCATCAGCTTATGGTCCTCTACCAAGTTTGTTCAAATGGTGACCCTGCAGTCAAATTT
Source organism: Cyrtodaria siliqua (assembly GCA_037043455.1). NCBI lineage: Eukaryota > Metazoa > Mollusca > Bivalvia > Adapedonta > Hiatellidae > Cyrtodaria > Cyrtodaria siliqua. Next base: position 23,069 of record JAWPHD010019152.1, read on the forward strand.
GGCTCTTTCCTCGGGGTCACATGTTTTATATAGACTTATATAGGGACAAACTTAAAAAATCTTTTTCTCTGAAAAGCCAACTCTTTAATAATTTGTATTAACACTTAGTTTATGGTCCTCTTCCAAGTTTGTTCAAATGGTGACCCTGTGGTGAAATTTGGCCCCTCTATTGGGTCACATGTGAAACTTGGTTTGAGTGTTTATTGATTTGTTTTAAAGCCGGCCAAACTTGAGCTAAATACATCCCTCCCCCATATCTTGGTAATTGAAGACAGTTTATATACCCAACCCCATCATAGACACCATATAGCCAGTAGAGCGATACAGGCCTTCTTGGGCCTCTTTTCTTTTTTTACTTTTTAATGCAGTGATTTAAAGGCCTTTGCAAACAATACACATTCAGGTCAGACAGCTCAAATAATGAAATCAGCAGATATCAAAATATTTTACCACATCCCTATCCACAACCAATTGTATTGTCCAAATTTTAAGATTTAATTATTTATTTATTTTAATCTTTAGATGGGTGGGGGATTGTCATGTCTTGTATCTGTAAGTATTTGCCTATGTTCATTATGATGTGAATTTCAGTTTGGTTTACAAAAGATTTACAGTGTACATTTTATGCATGTGCATTTTTATGCCCCCGAAACGGCAGGAGCATATAGTAAACCCAGATCCGTACCACAAAGTTCAAGGTCACACTTGTAGTTCATAGGTAAAAAACAGGTACGCAATTTCGTGTCCGGACCGTAACGTCAGAACCCCTGCAGGAATTTTTAAATAACTTGTCACAAGTGATCACCATAACAAGGCGATGTGTCGCACGCAAAACCCTGGTCTTCAAGGTCAAGGTCACGCTTGGAGGTCAAAAGTCAAATTGTGTCCGGTCAATAACTCTGGCATTCATGGACGGATTTTCAAATAACTTGGCACAAGTGCTCACCACAACAAGACCATGTGTCGCGCATAAAATCCAGGTCTGTGACCCGAAGGTCAAGGTCACACTAACTTGGCACAAGTGCACACCACAAACAAACGACGTGTCATGCACAAAATCCAGGTCCACGGCTCCAAGGTCAAGGTCATACTTAGAGGTCAAAGGACACTTCGGGGGCATTTATCACTTACAGTGATATTTCTTGTTCATAATGTGGACCTCTATAATTTGTGCTCAAGTTTCTTCCCCATATCTTCTAGAAAAACAAAAGCACGTATATCAAAGACGAAACAGAAATGCTATGATGTAATTTAAAGATCAATGTTTACTTAGTTTATGGGTTTTGATGCACCAAGTGTAAGTTATTTTATTTACTTATATAAAATCGTAATAAATTTTATTTTGTTTAAGGTTGGACCAAATGAAGTCGAACATTTGGACAATGAAGAGTTTAATTTGTTGGGTGTGAAAAACATAGGGGATAGAGTGCGTTTAAAACAAGCATGCAGAACCTTTTTGCATGGTGAGTAAAGATGTAAAATATTATGAGTAACTGTTGTGTACTTTTCTCTTAATTTATTGGCAGAAATAATCCTTTTCCATGTTTAATTGTGTGTGTGTGTATTTTTATCTCACCACCTCAAGGACTAAGCTATTGTGTAATTGCTTTAAACAACTTCTCCTCTGAAACCACTGAACAGATGAAGATTGGGTGTGAAGCATCCTTATATATATCTTTCTCGGGTTCTTAGAGGACCCATGCTCGTTGTATCTTTGAGCAAGACACTTTTTTTCACATTGCTTAGTACTGATTCTCATCAGGAAGCCAACAAGAGTGATTAGTTTAAGTCACAGGCTTGTTTCATAATTGTTGTAAAAATAAATAGGCTTAAACTAATTAGAGACCTATGGAACGCCGTTTTTAACATAATTATATCCAACTATTTGTACCTATAATCAAATATTGGAACATAGGCAGTGATATTTTTACGTTTTCTATGATACAGGAAAATGAGTATTTCCAGAATTTCTGAAAAATCTATGTTCAATTCATTTAAAGATAGGCATAATTATTTGTACCTTGGTATAATTCATTTACACCTAGGTTCAATTCAATTTTACCTATCTTTAAATGAATTGAACCTAGGTTAATTTTAAAAGTTTAAAAACCTCTCAAACTGTAATGCCTAGAATAGTTTGCAATGATACTCTACCAAGTTTTTTTTAAATGTTGACTTAAATGGACGAATCCCGATGGTCACATGTTCAACATATATAAGGAATTATATATCACATTTCAATAATATTTAGGGTTTATGTTCGCACAGAGTGCAGTTTTCAGTTTGTTCGAACCAGTACCATGTGTTCAAATTTGGCCCCATTTCAATGGTCAAATGTTTTACATATAGGTATGATTTTTAAAAGAATTTTCTTTTCAAGATCCAGTCATCGGATTTCAGTCATATTTGAATTGTTGCATAGTTGGTGCATAGTGGTTAAGTTTTAAATTTTGTTCAAACCGGAACCCTGAGGGTCAAAATGGATCCCAGGGGTCAGATCTTTTTACATAAAGCATAAACAAATTGTTGGTTCTGGTTACCCGACCCTACCTACGAAATTGCGCAACATGTTTTTCAGGTAGTCAAGATCAGTCCCCTGCTGTTAAAAGATTCATAGAACTTCATGACAAAAAACGTTGCACGAAAAAAAGGGAAACCGGTAATAAAAAAATAACCAGAAGATTATACCTGGGATGGAAACACAGGGTTTCCAAAAGACGGTCCTACCAGCTGATTTCAGCCAGTAAAGGAGGTGGGTCCCAGACATTGGACTTCCCTAAAGATATGTCAAGAGAAGATCTGTTACAGAGAGTCGTTAAAGTCTATTTTCCTGATGGTTTTTCGCTTGCCCAATGCCTGTCTGCAGTTGATGTGACAGCCCGACTTACCAGTTTTTCGGGGGCTGAAGTGCCATATACTATTGATGGAGAACCATTCAGCATTCAGCGCTACTTCGATAGTCTAAATTGTCATCCTGTTAGGATATATCTGCAGACTGACATGGTTAGTAATTTAACAAAGTGATGTCACTTAACGTCTCACACCACAATTAATTTTCCATAGGGTCCCATTGTAATGTTTTTGTTCGTGGCATAGATTTAAAAAAGATTTTGCAACATGTATTTTTATGCTTAAATTCTCCATTGATCCAATATCTGCATGTTATTAACTTTTAACAAATATTTACCAGATTGAACTTTTTTTAATTTCATGTTTGTGTGACACCTATCAAAATTTAGACAAAAATACAACCCCGTGGACTCGTGGAGATTAGACCCATGATGTGTAAAATGAGGAAGAATTAGCTAGAAATCTTATATCAACTGGCATTTTTCTGTGATCTCTTCCTAAAATGCTGTAGATTTAGAACCTGGTAAAGATAAATCAATGTATCCTGTAAAATGTAGAAAAGCGAACTTGTTTTTTTTATCTACCTCCTTCATCTATAGGGCACGAGTATTCAAGGGAGATAATAGTGGTGTGAGTCCTTAAGCTATTTAAAAGGGATCTGAATAACCAGTAATTTACATTTCACCCTGAATGAATATAGGTATTTGAAAATATTCGTATTTCAATATATAGTCTTGGTCGAAATTAACTGCATGGATGCATATATGTAGAGTGAAGAAACCAAAACAAAAATGAACAAAACAACAACAAATAAATCACATGTAAACTAGGAAAAATAGTTGCAAAATTCTCCATGTTAAAATGAATACACCAAACAATCACTAGTTGCATTCTGTTAGATTTTGTTCCTCCTGTAAAAATGTTACAAGTTACGAGGGTTTGGTATCCGACCAACGGTATGACACTTTGGTCCTGGTTGGTTCGATAGGAAACGCTCGTCATGCTACTTCTCCATAACACAATCTAGTATTGACCAAACTTGGTCTATTCATTGAATTTTTTGCTTTTGTAGAGATCCATTGATGATGATGATGATGATGACGATCTCCCTGAAATAAGACTATCTTCAGAATCTATCAGCAATACGGTTAGTGTAATATTGTCCAGCTAATATAGGACTCGTTTTGTATCACAACATTTGCCAGGATGTTAATGACACTGTTCACTTCACTTTTTGATGTGTACATTATGTAAGGGCACATTTTGAAATTTTATATTGACTTTCATACATGTCATCTATGACAAATATGGAAACATGTCTACTGGGTTTGAAATGTTTTGAATGGGGTTTTATGCAATGTTTAACACAGCAGCTAAGTTCTATATGGTGGTAAGTTTTATTGGTGAGGGAAGACATCAGATGCATCTGAACTCATATTTGTGAATTTGAGAAAAGCCATATTAACATGAGCATAACATTTATACAGCATATGTGCTGTTAAAGTATCATTAACGAATTAAGAACATGTAAGTTTTAAACTATTCAGTTAACATTTGGATGCTCCCCGAAAAAAAAAAATTGGTGGAGCATATTGTCACCCCTTTGTCTGTCTGTCTGTCTTTCAGGCATATATTTTTTCCGGAAATCACTCAAACTACTGAAAATATTTGAATGAAACTAGGCACAATGAATGAAGGGCTATGACAAAAAGTGAAGCGCACAAGAACTATAAATCTGTATTGATTTAGAGTTATTTTATACTTGTAATTTTTTGTCCGGGGCATAACTCAAACACTACTTGACATATTTGATGAAACTTTGAACAATGGTAGAGGATAATGAGAGGAAGTGCAATGCGCAAGAACCATAACTATATCTTGATTTAAATTAAAGTTCTTGCCCTTTGTAATTGTATACTGTAATTATTAAGAGCATAACGAAAAAACTACTGAACATATTTTAATGAAATTTCTACGGATGTTTTTTGTTTCCTTAAAGCAAAGACATGTTACTGCTCCATCACAATTGACACCGAAAGACATAGCCAGGGACACTGTTCCATCAGAATTGGCACCGACAATAATAGCCAGGGACACTGTTCCATCAGAATTGGCACCGACAGACATAGCCAGGGACACTGTTCCATCAGAATTGGCACCGACAGACATAGCCAGGGACAGTGACAGCGATTTCGAGTTTCTGGATACACCTACAATTCAGATTAACAGAAGATGCTTGAGTTTGGTATGTTTATTGTGACATTTTGTATAGTGTTCCCAAGCTATGTGGTACCAAGCTACCTTGAAGACTGGAACTAGTATTTTCAGTGCATTATTGAGTGATTTAAACAAGGAAAAGTCCTTAAATAAGTTTGTCTAGTTATCCCCATCGTATCTGCCCGTCACAAATCGTTTCTCCATCTTATCTCTTGAACCGCTTCAGGAATTTTGAAATAACATGCCAAAAATGTTCACCGTATCGAGATGACATGCAGAGCGGAATTTCCAGCCACATCCGTTCAATATCACACTTAAGAGGTAGAAGGTCATATTGCACTATATTTCGTATCCGCACCATATCTCTCGAACCGCGCCAGAGATTTGGAAATAACTTGCCACAGATGTTCACTATATCGAAACTATGTGCAGAGCTCTACTTGCAGCCACGTCCGTTCAAGGTCACCCATAGAGGTTAAAGGTCATATGCACTATATTTCATGTCTCTGTCCGTCACAAGTCGGTCTCCATCATATCTCTTAACACCGCTTGAGGGATTTTGAAATAACAAAAAGGTGCGACATATCGATAGGATGTGTAGAGCGCAACTTCCAGCCAAGTCCTGTCAAGGTCACACTTAGAGGTCAAAGGTTATATGCACTATATGTCGTGTCCTCTCCATATCACTTGAACCGCATGAAGTTTGAAATAACTTTGCACAAATGTTCACCATATCGAGACAACATGCAGAGCGTAACTTTCAGCCACGTCCTTTCAAGGTCAAGGTCCCACTAAGAGTGACGGTCATATGCACTATATTTTGTGTCCAATCCATATCTTTAACCACTTGAGGGATTTTGAAATAAATTGTCACAAATGCTCACCATATCAAGACGACGTGCAGAGCGCAACTTTCAGCCAGGTTGGTTCATAAATTATGGGGGGAGGCATGTGTTATTGTTACAAAAACAGCCCTGTCCAGTTTATTTATTTTTAGAGTGGTGGTGTGGGTGGGGAACACACACAAATTAAATATTTGGGAGATACTTTATGAAGTTTTATACTGTTATCTTTTAAAATTCCACTATTAAAATTCAATGGTAATTTCCTGTCTTTCACTTACTATAGATATTGTGAAAACAGTAACCCCACTTCTTCAATTATAAGTGTAATGATCTTTTGTTAAAACTGAAATTAAATGCTTTGTTGTCTATGAGTAAAATGTCCTGGACATTTGAAACGTTTCCTGGAAAAGCAATAGAATTTTTCTTTTCGCCGGGAAAGTGGGGGTTTACCCTGCCATTAGATATCCCAGTTTACCTTTTTCAACTTACTCTCATAATTTCGATGTAATTGGAGGGTGAAAAACTTCATGTGTCAACTTGACACCATATAACCTTTTGTAAACCAAATTCAGCTTTTGTTTGATCAAACAATATAATTGAAGTTGTATTACTTGATGATAACTATCATTTTGCAACCCAAATAGATTTTGTATTTATATATACCAAATTATATTCCTCAAAGGCAAGACGGGTAGTCAGCACTGAGAATCCCGCTCAACCAGTAGCATCTACATCTGAAGAATTGCCGGAGGATAATAGAAATGAGGAAATGGAGTTGGAAATGGCAATTAGAGCCAGTCTGGAAAACACTGAGTAAGTATATCGCGATATTGATGATGCAAGGTATAATTGTGGTTAGTGTTCCGTTTATCGGAACACTAATTAATAATCGATTTGATCGATCATCAGTCTGTTATGCCGTTGATCTGACTAATCAATTACAATTTTTCATGATTGACTTTACTCGGTTGTTGAAAATTATGGCTTATTTCAATATCTATTCTAAGATATAAAAGGAATAAAATGAGTTATAATTTTGCAACATGTAATCACATATATACAATGGGCATCACAACTTATTTTTTAAAATATATGTTGTTCATTTTCATTCAGTTCCTTTAGTACCAGAACATACTTGAAATGTGATTTTTTTTCTTCATTATAGTCTGAAAAAGGCTTACACTTGTCTTTTATAGCAGCCGTGTTTAATCGATTATTGATCGATCATCGGTCGGTTAAATATTCTGATGATCGATCATGAATTCTCAGCCGATTCCCAACACTAATAGGTACCATAAGGTACCATAAATTATGGTACCTATTGTACTTAAATAGGAAGTCATTGGGAATTTTTTGAACTGCTCTGACAATAATTTGAGGATCTTACATGGATAGCTAGCTTCATAAAAATACGATTGTTACTATTAGAATTGACTAGTTAGTTTATTGTTGAATTTATGTTTCATCTCGTTTCTGTGTGATTTACCGATAGATAAATTGGATTTTTCCGGAATTTGATTATCTGAAGAAGAAAAGATGCTGGTCGCACATTGATCATAAAAACGATATTTTGGCATGAAATTGTGTAATCGTTGGTCGCGTTAGACAGGTTGTCGCTTATTTCAGTATAAAATAAAATTAATAGCAAAATTCATTGGGAGGAACGCAAAGTGGTAACTTGCAGCAGTTGTGCGCTTAAAACAGGTGGTCGTAAGACCAGGTTTAACGTTATATGGCCATGTGTATCAAAAAACTCATTGTACTGATACAAATGCAAACTTTATATAGACAGTAGTATTTGCCAGTTGCTTTCCCTTTTATTCTTTAAATACAAATTTACAAAGTAATTTATGAGGTGAACTGTTTTACAGGTCTCATACTTTAAAAAAATTTCAGCAGGCCGGATGGAACAATTGAGAGTATTTTGAATCACTGGATTAGCAATACTTTAAAGCAGGGTGTTAGCCAACAGATTCTACTTCAGAGAGGGAACATCCTACAATCAACTTTAAGGGCTGTATCCAGACCTACGTTCAAGTTTGAGCTTCCAATAAAAGTTATATTTGCGGGAGAGATTGGTGATGACCTTGGTGGCCCGAAACGTGAATTTCTCAGGTAAATTATATATATGTAACTACTAATTTAAATTCTAACAATTACAAGTAGAGCCTCCACATGCCGTCTTGGGCCCCTTGTCAAATTTTAAAGAGTAATGACCCTTCTCACAAACACAACCTGCAGCCTTAGCTACCCGTTTATCATAACTTTATAATCATAACATGATACTGCTTTAGCTGGGATGACCTTGTCCGTCTGTCTGTCATTGTCTTCTGTTGCATTTAAACATGAATTTAACCTGGGTGATAACTTGAAAAGTATTTATACAGTATTTTAAATATTGATCAGTCACGTCTTCATCTTAGGCCAAAAAAAAAGGTTTGTTAGAAAGAGTTCGTTTCCGCTAACGTCAGTCACGTCTTCATCTTAGGCCAAAAAAAAAGATTTGTTTCCGCTAACGTATTTTTTTTTTTCCATTGGAAAATCGTTTAATACATTTATTTTAAATACTAAAAAAGTAGTATAAGATTAATAGTACCTGTATGCTTTGTAAAGCTCCAAGGTGTAGTCGAATGTAGTTCCTATAATAAAAAGTAATCCCTCCTTTTTTGCTGGAAATGGGCATTATGAGTATGGGAAAACACTGCCCATTTCTGTTCGATCGTGTAGTGTGTATAAGAAGCGTATTAATAGGTTTTACTGGTTCACTAATGAACATTTTCGAAATGTCGACTCTATGCTTACAATGTGTGAGCTTAAAATTGAAAACAGTTGTACCCTTGACCTGTTTAGTAAACAAACAAGAACTTTCTTGCATGTCTTGTGACCCCACCTTTTCTGGTGATTTTTCGATTTATCCATACTTTAGTTGAATTTGCAGCACTTAATCATTAATATGTAACACTAACATTGGTTTCTATGGGGAAAATAATTAGTGGTTTCATACCTAAAGGGGTGCATTGAAAAATGACCCACGAGTCTAATTATGATTTTTACAGAGTTATTTTTCTTTTTATTGACTCATATTCTCAAAGTTTGAAGACAAACACTTGAATAGCTGTATGGAAATCTGAGTATTTTCAACTACATTAAGAGATACGAATAGCATATCTGTTTCATGATGTAGATTAAAGTCATAAATATGTACTCGTTACTAACAGGGAATTGATGATGGAAGTCCAAGAAGATATACTAATGGGGCCAGAAGGCAACAAGGTGTTCAACCATGACCTTCAAAAGTTGTTTGACGAGAGATATCATACTGCAGGAAAGTTGGTCGCATTTAGTTTGTTACATGGCGGCCCAGGTCTGCCGGTCCTTAATGTCTCTTTATACAAACTGATGACAACAGGAGAGATGGACAAGGTCAACCAACTGGACCAATGTATACTAGATGAGGAATTGAAGGGCCGTATACATGAAGTAAGTACAAAATTACTAACTTCATAACATGAAGTTTGCTAACAGTTTTACCAACAAAAAGAGTTTATTATAAACAAGACTGCCTGATGTATATATTAATTAAGGTATAATGAAGATAAATGCACGTTTGATATTGTTTATATATAACGAGTCGAAGGTACAATGATATGATGCATGACTCATTTATATGTAATTTAATCCAATGAAATACTAAAGAGAATAAATGCAAACCGCAGAGCTACAGATAAGCTTTTTGATTAAATGGGTATTTACCCACTCGTTTTTATTTAATTGGGTATTTTAGGATTTTAATTGGGTAAACAATTTTCTACTATAAGCAATCATGAAAACTTCGACTTCCATTCTCGTTTTGTTTATTGCATCACGCGATCACTAGAATGTTCTGGCTTTTTACAGTCGATCTTATCAACAGTCGACAAAACATCATTCAAAATTGATTTGAAAATGTTTGATGTGTCATCAACACAGGCTAGAATAGGTTCGTCTAATGTCTGGGTAACAACAGTGTTAGTCGTTAGTTCGGACAAATAACCTATTCAATTATCTTCTTCTTTTGTTCAAACACCGGCGTCTCTTTTCACCATGTGGACGTTTGGAGAAAGTTGAGCGCTTCGGCGATGTGGAATAATTAAAAATAGGCTGAATACACGTCTCACACCACAATTAATTTTCCATAGGGTCCCATTGTAATGTTTTTGTTCGTGGCATAGAGATAAAAAAAAGATTTTGCAACATGTATTTATGCTTAAATTCTTCATTGATCCAATATCTGCAATTAAAAACACATTTAACGAATATTTACCAGATTGAACTTTTTTTAATTTCATGTTTGCGTGACACTTACCAAAATTTAGACAAAAATACAACCCCGTGGTGATTAGACCCATGATGTGTAAAATGAGGAAGAATTAGCTAGAAATCTTATATCAACAGGCATTTTTCTGTGATCTCTTCCTAAAATGCTGTAGATTTAGAACCTGGTAAAGATAAATCAATGTATCCTGTAAAATGTAGAAAAGCGAACTTGTTTTTTTTATCTACCTCCTTCATCTGTAGGGCACGAGTATTCAACGGAGATAATAGTGGTGTGAGTCCTACAACATTTTTGATCCGGAAGGATTTACTTTTGAGTGAAAAAAAATGAAGTTGAGAACCAGTCACATCTAGCCAATCTCAAAGGCTCGCTTATTTGAGAATTCACGGGAAACGTCGATGCATTCTGTTTGATTATTGGCTATCATTACGGTAACAGATAAAAAAAATGATATGCTGTCAAAAACGGTTAAAATGCGTATTTAGCGATTTAATTACTTTATTGGTACGCACGCTTATGATTTTAATTGGGTATTTAGGGAGTTTTAATTGGGTATTTACCGAAATACGTACGCTGCTTATCTGTAGCTCTGAAATCCGTCTTCAGCAACCACCCAAGGCAAGAATCAGTTGTCTGCCTAATACAGTCTAGTTTCAAACTAGAAATTAAATCTCTAAAAATCTCTATTTTGCTCGTGAATATTTGTTCTATCTTATAATTACCCGTAAATTGTTTTTAAGATCAAAACGACCACCACACAGGATGAGTTAATGGAAGTTGTAAACAAAGATATGGATTGGTACATTGACCAGGGTGTGATGCCGCACACAATCAAGATTAAAGAAAAAGATCAATTTATTGAGAATCTGGTGAAAAATGCTATATATTACAGGTCAGTCAACTGTACTGCATAACATTTCAAAATCAACTTTCATTCATGCATACAACATCCTTATATTCAAGAATCAATATGAATACACCAACTGAGCTCAACATACTGATTGATGCCTGATTCTGCTATCTTCAATAAACATTGAAACACCAAAGTATGCTATTTAACTTGAACAAACAGTAATTATAATTTTTAAATTGTATTGATCAAAGATTAGTAGAGCTTATGCCGTGATGCGCCGTCCGTCCAAAGTTCATTTTGATTGGATGTCAAACATGGCTGTCAGCCGCCATCTTTGTTTACATAGAGTTATATAGGAAAAACTTGTGGCGACTACTCCTGAAACTACTGGACGGATTTCCACTAAACTTGAAAGGAATGTTTCTCTTGATGTCTAGTTGATCCTAGCCAAAATTCAGGTCGGCCGGAAATTCAAGATGGCCACCACAGCTAAAAATAGACTTTTAAAAAAACAAGTTTTTAGCGAACTATAATTGATATTGATATGGGACTTTTTCTAACATTATCAGCATGACATGATGTTGATCCTTGTCAAAAATTATTTTGATTCAACAGTAAACATGGCCGCCAGTCGCCATCTTTGTTTACATAGAGTTATATAACATAATACAAATTTGTAGCGACTACTCCTCTGAAACTACTTGACGGATTTTCACGAAACTTCACAGGAATGTTGCTCATGATGTCTAATTGATCCTAGCAAAATTTCAGTCAGGCCGGAAATTGAAGATGGCCGCCACGGGTAAAAAATAGATTTAAAAAAAATAAATTGTAGTGACAACTTCCTGAAAACTATAAGTGATATTGATATGGGACTTTTTCTAAAACGATCAGCATGACATGAGGTTGGTCATTTTCGAAAATCATTTTGATTCAACGTTAACTTCACAGGAATGTTGCTTTTGCTATCTAGCAAAATGTCAGGTCTGCTGGAAATTCATTATGGCCACCACGGCTAAATATATATTTTTTTAAAAACAAATGTTTAGCGACTACTTCTTGAAAACTATAAGTGATATTTGATATGTGACTTTTTCTAAAATGATCAGCATGACATGGTGTTGGTCCCTGTTGAAAATTATATAGTAAAAACTTGTAGCGACTACTCCTCTGAAACTACCGGTACTTGTCAGATTTTCATGAAACTACACACGAATATTGATCTAGCAATCAAAAACGTATTAGTAGAGCTTCAACGTCATTGATCTCTTGTTGAACATCTTACGATAAGTCTCAACTTTTAAAATCGTCCATTTTTTTCACCTAAGCATTCAATGTAGACAATTATGTGTGCACGTAGTGCAGAACTATCACATGTATAAGAAAATAAAATTAAATCACGTTTATTTGAAAAGTGTAATTTATAGTGAAGCATTTAAGAAATTGATAAGTCGTTTCATAAAACGGGGCCCAGGTCCACTGAAGCATTTTGTATAATGTGTTTGTATTAATTTGTACACTGGTTTTAGCTCAACCATGACCTTTAGCTTTTCATGTCGTTTGTTTAACACTGCTTGACAAATTTCGTAGAGACCAGGTTCAGACTGATGTTGTTTTTTTATCACAAACACAGTATTCTTTATCAAAAATAGGCAAACTGTTCAGAAATATTAGACATCCCAAAACCTTTCAAAATGTAAATGCATGTTCAATGGGAGAAAGCTTTTTTTGGTCCTCATCAGATATCCAAGATGGCCACCATGGTATGTGTCAAGGCATTATGCTTTGATAAACGTGTGCAGGCTCCTGGGTCAATTATTTACATATATTGGAAAAAGATTCACATATAAATTTGTATTTGTAGAGTCCAGACTGAAATCGTACAATTCCAGAATGGATTAGATTCCATTGGTAGATTATTTGACGCTATTACCAACGCTCCAGAGACAATGAAAGCGATCCTGGTCGATTTGGGTCTCAAACTTACGTTTGAAAAGTTCAGACAACTGTATACCGTAAACTTCAGTGAAGATGGGTCAAACCAGAAAAAAGCTGAAGCCGATACAATATATTGTCTAGAGGCCTTTTTGCTGGAGTGTCAAGGTATATTTCACTGGTGATATAGATGTTAAGTTTCCTTGTTGAACACTGACATTTAATGCCCTGAAAAGAGCTGTCCAGAGGGCATAGTATATAAGTGTTCGGACTGTCAGTCTAAATGTCGGCGCGTCCGACTTTTGAGTCAATGTGATTAGTGCGCTATCGATTGCATCGTTAATAAGTGCCATAATTACGTGGGTTCTAATAAAAAGAAAACATCAACACCTACACTTGCCACCAAAGTCATCCGTTTTATTTCGTAGGTTTGTTAAAGTTTTTATTGGGAGTCGTTCAACTTAAAACTTAAATATGGATACAAATCAATATATACAAAATCTCCACTAGTCCAAAATAGTTGAATCCTTAACACATTACATTGACATAATACGTTTTATCACACTGATTTGAAGCGAATTTGACTGTTCACGGGGTTTTAAGCCCCTACCCAAAAGTGTACGTTGGTAGGTACATTGCACTTGTTGAAAGTAGAAAATCTATTAATTTTTAGTTTCAATATTAAAAACACTATCCCCAATAACAGGCAAATTTTATAACAAATGTAAACCGTTTCTAAGTACTAGCTATATGGTATATATGTCAATTACATATGTTGCGAATCTGAACTCTAAAACTA
>JAWPHD010019153.1:0-36878 GCA_037043455.1 Cyrtodaria siliqua
GTTAAACGTTCACATTTCTCTGTGATGTCAATTTACCTATATATTAATACCGTATTTCCTCTATTAGAAGAGCCCCCACCTGTTTTAAGAAACCTTACCGTCTTCAAAAATTAAAAGTTCCTAAAAAACGCAATGTTTTTACCGCTAATGGATTTGATTAAATTAAAAGTTTCTAAAAATCACACTGTTTTTACCGCTTATGGATTTGATTATGGGAGTTTTTTACCTTCGACACCACTATGGTCTATGACATAAACCTTAAAGCGCTATCATCATCAATACAATTACCGCTTTCATTTATCTCGTTCCTTTCAATTTACTATTTATTTTATCTTTTATTATTGGTTAATTCATATGCAACCAACCCGTTTTGTAATCGTCAAGTTTGACAGAAATGTGTATCATATAGATGCAGAGTGATGACAGTAATATACTCGGTACAGTCATGTTTTGGTTAAGTCAATACCGGTGTAACAGTAAAAGATCGCCGTACAGTAATTCTATAAGGAAACAGTCCGGGGAAAGGAGGTGAAATATATTGAAAAGTAATTCTATAAGGAATAAGGAAACAGTCCGGGGAAAGGAGGTGAAATATATTGAAAAGTTGTATCATACCCCCCCCCCCCCCCCCCCCCCCCCACCCCCCCCTTTCGCACTTTCCATAGTGCCCGGGAGCTACTGTTAGAGGAAATACGGTATATACGACAGCCAAAGTTAAAATCCTTTTAAAAATAACAGGACACTCTGTTGATTCATGTGAAATTCCATGCATATATCATATGGCTTATATATTTTGTACCACCAATCCATCCTTTTTAACAACTTGTTTTGTTCATTTCAGAGACGCATCATCTGGTTTCCTTCCAGATGCCCTTCGTTCTTCAAATACCAATGCAACCCTGGAAGACGTGGATTTAACCAAAAAAGTTGACAATACTCTGATCGCAAGATTCTAAACTCAAGGAAATATATTCATTTTATTAGGCCAAATCAGAAACACGCGGTTAATTTTTCTTCGGCCTTATGCGTTACAGTATATACTTGTTACTGCGTATCCCGCTTGAGATGTGTTCGCCTGATCATGATGGTGACTTCAGTTTGGCAATCCCGAGGACTAAGCAGACATTATTTTTTTAAAGAACCAAAATGAACATAATTATGCCTCACAGAGACTATATAATATGTAAAGCTGTTAAAAAACACCAAATGTATACAATGTCATACATTGACAGTAGATGCTCACATTCAAAAAAACTTTTGGTGTTTTACATCATTTTAACACATTTTAGGCCATATATGACATTGATTTTTTTGTTGTAAGTATGTTGTAAGTATGAAGTAAATTTCATTATTGTAGTATTTAATAGATGTTTAGTTTATAAATATAATATATATAAAATATTGTATTATTTATTCTTTGGTTCAGTTGGATCTACATTGTATGTAAAAAAAGTTTCCATTTGCGTACAGTCATGCATGTATCTGAAACTGAAAAACTGCCTTTTGGGAACACAAGGTCATTTTAATTTATTTATTGTTTATTCAAGCTTTTGAAATAGATCTTTTGTAATTAAAGTGACACATGGGCCGATGATGGCCATCTTGAAGTGTATATCGAGCACTGAATTTGAAATTAGCATCTCGAAACATGTTTTGCTGTACTTAGCGGTACTCGTCTGATAAAGCAAATGTCACTGGTCTAGCCTGGTCAAGTAAAATTCATTGGGTTGAAGAGTGCATAAAAAATATCCGCATGACAGATATATTCATATGAGAACTGAACACTTATTTTTGTGTCTACTGCTTAGGATGACAGACACTTATCGATCACTTTGCCATGCTTTAACCTGCAACCTAACCTTGGCCATCAATTGAGAAGTATTTTAATTGTGTTCATGAAACTTCACCAACGTCTTCATCTCAATGGATGTTGTTACACATGTGCAATACCTCTGACTTTCATTTTGGCAGGTTATGCCCTATTTATCAGCCTAACCTGCAACCTAACCTTGGAAATAAGCAAACAGCACTGTCAGCAGGCGAAGCAAGTGTTCATGGGTGATGGAACACACTTCTAGTTCAAGGTCGACTTAGTGACCGCTTCCCACTAATAACAATCTGGAAACTGATATTTCCATGTCTATACTAGTTTGACATATTAAGCGGTTATATTTGTTTTGTCAAGTGTCGGTGTAGCGGACAATGCGGTGCACTTAAAAACTTAAAAGCACAGGATCCGGGTTCAAGACAACGGCGCCACTGAGTTTCTTCAGTGTGTTTAGCCTCGTCCATCGTAAGCAGACATAAATCCTCCTATCTGAAGTTTATATATCGAAGTCTATTCTCCGAGCATGTTTAATAAGCAAAAGTAGGAGTAGGGCGGTTTCCGCGATTCTAATGAGACACCTACCCTGACCAGATCCGCATTTTTTAATTTTTTTTATGGGTGGGGTGGGTGATGGTGGTGGTGACGGGCCGGTGAGGGATAACCAAATAAATTGGACTGCAGTTTTGTTTTAGTATATTTTGGTGTTAAATATGGCTGCATATGGTGATACTCGCCAATAAAAAATAAATAAAAAAACATTAGCGGTTGGCCAGTTAAGTTCCATAATTCCAGATTGGCCATCAAAATGCACAACGAGAACCTGAACAGCGGTCAGCCTTTTTAAATATAGGCTACAGACTACTTTTCAGACTTAGTGTGAGCCCCTTCACCGAATACCGAATACGCACCTGTAGACGTTCAATGACTTTACACTCGTTATATTTTTTGACCGACAGTGCCGAGTCGAACATTTTATCGTTTTAGCGTGTAATTTTTATAAAGAAATACCATGATGTTCGTAACATGTAGTACACGCCATGTACTATTTAAGCTTAAACAACATATTTTTAGTATCTCCTTGTATTTCATTAGAAAAGAACACAAGTGTTACCATTTTTAAACGCATTTTAACAATGACATCTCTTACGAGTTACTTCCCCTCGCTTCGGAATTTTAAATGGGTGAATCTCGAAATTTCTCGCGCAGTAAAGCATCTAAAAGTCAATACAGCTGAAGATGACGAAACTTAAAAGGGAACTAAAATTTTAATCATGTAAACTTGTTAAAATCTTCCAGATTACGCGTTTAAAAAAAAGAAAATGGCGGCTGTTTCACTTTTTTTTGACGTTGACGGAAAATGACGTACTACTTTCCGTTGTCATGTGTTGCTATGATAAGTGGACGGCGGAGCTAAAAAACACTCTGCTTCCCACCTGATAATTCATTTATACTATTTTGTTCGTTTTTGTCATGCAAACGCCGATGGACGCGGTAGAAGCGCCTTGGGAGCGCAATGATCGCCGTGAAAGCTCCGTACAGTCGTTGTAAGAGCGCAGTAAAATAAATTACACTCCGTATAAGCGCCGTAGACGCGCCGTATAAGCGCGGTAGAGACGCAGTGACATCTCAGAGAACTCCGTACACTCTCCGTGCAAGCGCCACCGACAACCACAGCGTTCGCACTGCGACCTCTGTGCGCGCCCGCGGAGCTCCTGTGGCGTTGTAGGAGACCTTACTGCGCTGCTATGGCGACCTTACGGCGACCCCACTGCGCTCTTATCAGAACGCCGAGCGACGGCGTTTGTTTTGTGCATGCTCAAAGTGCGCGCCGTCGCTTGGCGTTCTATGCGATCCCAATGCGTCTACTGGCGATGCCACTGCGTTGCTGCGGCGATGCTTGCGATCGTACTGCGCGCACCTCGGCGTTCTGCATTTTTCTTGGACGCCGTGGGATCGCCGTGAGAACGCGGCCCTAGTGTGACTAGGGGTTTTAGCAAGATGAAAAATTGCATTTTTTTGGTAATTTGGGGGCCCATTATCAAACTCGTCCGAGATCTTATTGTCATATACAATCTGGGCAATCTTGGTTAAGATTGCTGAAGTATTGTGGCCTCTGTCGTGTAAACAAGCTAAAGGTTGACGACAGACGACATACGACAGAAGACGGACGAAGAGTGGTCACAATAGCTCACCCTTGAGCACCACAATAGCTCACCCTTAAGCACTTCGTGCTCAGGTGAGCTAAAAGTCGAACAGGAAAAGTAGCATTCAAGGACGACAGTCAACCACAAACAAACACAGAAACAAACAACAACTATAAAGATGAATAACATGCAAGATATGACATCACAAACACAAAAGTGTTGACAACAGGCTACCGCCTTGGAACGGTCAGGGGCAAAAAAGGGCGCTGAGGGGTTTAAACAAAGTGAAAATAAACGTGTGTGTATTTGGTTAATTGTTTTTTAAAAGTTGCGTTTCCCTGTATCCGCCGTTGTTAATGTTGTCCTTATAATCGCGTTTTATCGTTTTGAATATATAAGCACAGTTTAAAAGCTCAGAAATATCAAGTTTCTTCTTCTTACGGTTGAGCAATTAAAAAAATATGCATTATTTTCAAAATTCAGAGTGTCTCGCATTAAGTTCATGTTAGTGGTGTGATTTCTACCACATAACACATATGTCTCCCCTCTGCACATATATACAGACCATAATTGAAAACTAACCACCCAAGACACATTAAAAATTTAGATTTATTGAAACAAAAGATCTTGAATAAAGTAAACTAGTTTTTGTTCGTTATCGGGTGCACATGTAGTTAGTTGAAGTAAATGGGGGTGTTTACATGAAGTGTATGGGTAAAATGAGCTTTACTAGATAGAGAACCACGAGGTGCACAACACGATTCACAAAGCTATGTATATTTCTATTATAAAGTTAAAATCAGATTCTTGCTGAACCCTAAATATAACAACTGCACTAAATTTAACAAATTGCACTGAAGGTAACACTTTTGGGACTAAAGGTAACAACCTACACTAAAGGTGACAACCCATAGCCCTTCGCCCACTACACCTAAACAAAACCCGCAGAACTTCGCCCACTACATCTAACCAAACCCATAGCCCTTCACCCACTACGCCTAACAAACGTAGAGCCCTTCACCCATTACACCTAACCAAAACTCGCAGACATTCGCCCACTAAACCTAACCAACACCTATTGCCCTTCACCCACTACGATTAACAAAACCCGTACTCCTACACCCAATACACCGAACCAAACCGATAGCCCTTCGCTCACTACACCTAATAAAACCATAGCCATTCGCCAACTACACCTAACAAAACCATAGCCCTTCGCCCACTACACCTAACAAAACCATAGCCTTTCACCCACTATACCTAACAAAACAATAGCCCTTAGCCCACTACACCTAACAAAACCATAGCCCTTCGCCCACTACACCTAACAAGCCCATACCCATTCACCATTACACCTAAAAAACATAGCCCTTCGCCCATTACGCCTAACAAAATCATAGCCCTTCACCCATTACACCTCAAAGAAAGCATAGTCCTTCACCCACTACACCAAACAAAACCATAGCCCTTCGCCCACTACATATAACAAAACCATAGCCATTCACCCACTACACCTAACAAAATCATAATAATTAGCCCATTACTCCTAACAAAACCATAGCCCTTCGCCCACTACACGTAACATGCCCATATCCATTCACCAATTACACCTAAAAGAAACATAGCCCTTAGCCCACTACACCTAACAAAACCATAGTCCTTCACCCACTAACCCTAACAAAACCGTAGCCTTCCACCCACTACACCTAACAAAACCATATCCCTCCACCCACTACACCTGACAAAACCATAGCCCTTCACCCAATACACCTAACAAAACCCGCTACACCGGCAATTTATTTTACTTCGTTGTTTGTACTACTCTTGCTATGACCCTGATGTACCCTATATTTTCTGACACCGCATTACCGCATTATGCAGATGTACACTGTGTGCACTATATTTTCTGACACCGCAGTATCATGATTATGTGGGTTAGGTCGATATATATATCGATATATATATCGACCTTACCCACACTTCAACTGTGTGACGTGATGTAAACATGCAAGACAATGAAACGTATTAGGCTGTGAGCTAGTAGGAGAAACCCTCACCCCTCAGCACCAGGGGGAATTTTGTAGGGTATGATTTTTCTGAAAGAACATACAATAAGTTTCAAAATGAGACATGTGTGCCATCTGAGCGTTGGGACTTTAGTGAGTTTTGGGGGAAAATGCCGCGTTTTTAGACGAAAATCGCCGAAATCTGGAATTATTTTTTAGAAAAATAATGGAATGTATTAGAACCAATTTGAATTGATGGAATCTTTCTCGGAACGCATCTCTACGTGTCCCACCATATAATTTATGGATCCGATACTTAAATATTAAGATTTTTGGTAAAACTGTTAAAAAAATGAATAAAATCGGTAATTTCTGTAATACATTGGGATATTTAACTACAAATTAGAAATATATCTAATACAATAGAAAAATAAATATTTTGACCTTTTTGGGCAGGGTTATATCCGTCCAGTGATTAAGTAGAAAAAAGGTCCCAAACCGCATGATGTTTGGAAATGCCTTAATCATGGCACCTAGAGCTATACACAGTATAGTTATAGAGAGAGAAATAGCGTTGAGCGGCCCTCGGCCGACGGCTGCTGGGCCGACATACATGTCTTGTGACAAAACGGGACCATCTTGGACGCCATGTTTGATTTCTTTTTATTGTGTTACACCTAAATTTCAGCTAGTACACATATGCATAGTATACGCAGTCTAATTAACATTCTGATATATACAAAACCCATACTTACAGACGAACATCAGTTTTCACAGCAACCTATTTGCATTAAAAATAAGTTTTTTTGGTAATGAATGTGGTGTAACGTAAATTATTATACCTCACGTTTACACTCCTGTATAAATTGCCAATACCCTTAGCGTGAAGCAATTTTTACTGTTCACCGGTAAACAATTTTTATTATTACCTGATCTCCTATATAAATGCTATATCGTCCTTTCTTGCTAATTCACTAAAGAAAAGACTGTTTCCGGTGAAAACGAACTGTTACCGGGCTTTAGTTTCGACTGTTTCCCTCACGTGCTGGAATTTTGTTTGCGTGGCGTCATGTTGGTTTTTTTCACCATAGGTTCCCATTATAAAACAAATTTTCATTTTCACTGTTTCGTACAGTAACATTAATCAGGTAATAAAACAGTTATCACATGTGTGTTTCGGGAACAGTCAAAACTGTTTTCCCTTGGTGTCGGGGGATGTCAGTGTGAACTGTTTCCCTCGGCCTATCGGCCTCGGGAAACAGTTCACACTGCCAACCCCTCCACCTCGGGAAAACAGTTTTGACTGTTCTCCAAACACACATGTGATAACTGTATACTGTTACACGATTGTGACGTCACGGGAAGTATAAAAATAGGTTTTTGGCTTTTCCAATAACGACACGCTTTGGAAATCGGTGGACGCTTATTAAAATACAGTTGAAGCTATGTCAATCGTAAGACGCTTGGTTTACCAAACGACAATAAAAAAAATGTGGCGAGCAGATTTGTTACTTTAAATTCAAACTGGTATAAAAATATAAATAAAAAAAAAAAAAAAAATATTGCGATTTTTACCCCCTCGTATATTTAAATTTTAATCAAAACATTTGTTCGGTGTAATAAAATAACTATTGCATCCCAGTGAGGGTGACAGTGGATAGTGTCAACCTTCGGAAAAATAATGTCAACCTCGTCTTCGCCTCGGTTGACATTATTTTCCTCAGGTTGACAACAGCCACTGTCACCCTCACTGGGATGCAATATTTATATATTATTACCTGATCTCATATATAAATGCTATATCGTCATTTCTTGCTAATTCACTAAGGAAAAGACTGTTCCCGGTGAAAACGAACTGTTACCGGGCTTTAGTTTCGACTGTTTCCCTCACGTGCTGGAATTTCGTTTGCGTGACGTCATGTTGCTTTTTTCACCGTAGGTTCCCATTATAAAACAAATTATCATTTTCACTGTTTCGTACAGTAACATTAATCAGGTAATAAAACAGTTATCACATACGTGTGTTTGGGGAACAGTCAAAACTGTTTTCCCTTAGTGTCGGGGGATGTCAGTGTGAACTGTTTCCCTCGGCCTATCGGTCTCGGGAAACAGTTCACACTGCCATCCCCTCCACCTCGGGAAAACAGTTTTGACTGTTCCCCAAACACACATGTGATAACTGTATACTGTCACACGATTGTGACGTCACGGGAAGTATAAACATAGGTTTTGGGTTTTTCCAATAACGACACGCTTTGGCAATTGGAAATCGGTGGACGCTTATTAAATAAAATACAGTTGAAGTTATGTCAATCGTAAGACGCTTGGTTTACCAAACGACAATAAAAAAATGTGGCGAGCAGATTTATTACTTTAAATCAAAACTGGTATACAAATATAAATTTAAAAAAAAAATGATTGGGATTTTTTCCTCCTCATATCGATCTCAGAGCCAGCTCGAAATTTAACCCAGCTCTGCATTCAAAGTGACTTTGTGTATGTTTAAAACGAAGGGGGGGGGGGGGGGGGGGGGGGGGGGGGGGGGGGGGGGGGGGGGGGGGGGGTGGGGGGGGGGGGGGGGGGGGGGGGGGGGGGGGGGGGGGGGGGGGGGGGGGGGGGGGGGGGGGGGGGGGGGGGGGGGGGGGGGGGGGGGGGGGGGGGGGGGGGGGGGGGGGGGGGGGGGGGGGGGAGCGAGGCGAGTATCGATATTCAAAATGACTTGGTTCACGTTTAAAACGAATATCGATCTCAGAGCCATCTCTGTATTCAAACCCAGCTCTGCATTCATAATGCCTTGGTGTACGTTTACAACGAATATCGATCTCAGAGCCAGCTCGAAATTCAAACCCAGTGTATTCAGTATGCCTTCTTATAAGTTTAACCGAATATCGATATCAGAGCCATCTCTGTATTTAAACCCAGCTCTGCATTGATAATGCCTTGGTGTAAGTTTAAAACGAATATCGATCTCAGAGCCAGCTCGAAATTCAAACCCAGCTCTGTTTTCAGTATGGCTTCTTATAAGTTTAACCGAATATCGATCTCAGAGCTAGCTCGACATTGAAAATCCAGCTCGATATTGAATGTTGATCTACGATCTACGATCTCACAGCCAACTTCACACACCCAAATACTTTTAGGGATATAGGGAACATGGACAAAATACTTTTGGGAAACTTTGGCAAATACTTTTGGGGATCTGGGGAACAATGGCCATTAATTTAAGGGATCTGGGGAACAAGGACACCTTCTGGGAGCATAATTATGTAAATACCATCTGTGCAGAAGTATAATAGACGGGACAAAAGCTAAAAACTAACCATGCCAGAGTTCTTCCATGACCTGCAAAAAGTCCAGATTTAAATCCTATTGAATACGGATTAATTTGTTGAAACGTTGCGTGTGAGAACTTCCACAGCAACAAAATGTCCGAGAAAACGGTCGAAATGTCACTTAAACATGGAATGCCATCTCACAACGATACCTTGTCACAAGAGCCGGGTGATGAGCGGAAATTGCTGCTTATGGAGACCAATCTATAGATTAAACGCCATTTTGAAATTGGGACTTTTAGTTCTGAGGAGGGCTGGCGTGGCGCAGTCGGTAGCGCGGCGTATTTGTAACCGGATAACCCGGGTTCAATCCTCCGTGGTGCCACTGAGTCTCGTCGGTGTGTTCTTGGGCAATAAACTTTCCCTTAGCCTCGTCCGTCGGATGGGGACGTAAACCGGGCGGTCCCGTGTATCGGTCTATCCACCGAGCACATTAAAGAACCATAGGAATCTATTAGATAATAAGAGTAGGGCATGGTTCCCGGATTCCTATGTATTCTTCCCCTCTCACTGGAGCGATTCTAAATATGATGTTGAATTTTGTACCCGTGTTATTCTAACTATAAGGATTTTTGTAATTAAAATGTCAGCAAATATGTGAAATGAATTGTTTCTTGTGATCATTAAATACCATTCATACCAATCTCGTTTATTTTCAAATTATATCCATAAATCCCAGAGGACCAATTACAAATTGCGTTCAATGCATATGTTTTATTATAAATAGTTACTGTTGTTGAACATCTAAGCTTATTTGATATAGATTTCTTTTTAGTTCTATTTTTCAAAGAGAAAGCTCGCCCAGGTGGCGGCATCTCTGTCCCTGTCGGCCTTGCCATTGCCATAACTAAGTTATGCCCGTTGGCATAACTATGTTATGCCCGTTGACATTGCCGTAACTAAGTTATACTCACTGCCATAACTAGTTATGCTCATTGCCATAACTAAGTTATACTCATTGTCATGACTAATTTATACTCATTGCCAAAATTAAGTTATGCTCATTGCCATAACTAAGTTATACTCATTGCCATAACTATGTTATGCATTTAAAACATAATTATAAAACCACACAGCTTTTTGTATCCTACATCAGAAAAATCTTGAAGGCGTCCAGTGGAACATTACAAATGTACTCAACAACATAAAAGTAACTCGTAGCATTACGTGTCAAAATCTGATATCTCTGAAACCCCTTGATGGATTTCTATGAAACTTGACACATGTATTTAGTGACTAAAATGAACCCATATAGACACGTGTCACACTTCTTTCATGCGCATAAGCAGAGTTATGCTCCCTTTTTTTTACGTAGTTTCCCAATAAATAAACAAGGCATTGTCAGTTTAACACACTCTTGATTAACTTGTACTTGTTTTAAAACTCAGTTTTCAATCTTTCATGATATCTCTGAAAACTGTTGAATAAATTCAATGAAACTTGAAAAATGTATTAACTAACATAAAATAAACACAGCAACAAAATGTCCGAGAAAACGGTCAAAATGTCCCTTAAACTCACAACGACACCTTTTCACAAGAGCCGGGTGCTGAGCGGAAATTGCTGCTTATGGGGGCCAACCTATATATTAAACGCCATTTTGAAATTGGGACTTTTAGTTCTGAGAATGTTGAATTTTGTACCCATGTTATTATAGAACTATAAGCAATTTTTGTAATTAAAATGTCAGCAAATATGTGAAATGAATTGTTTCTTGTGATCATTAAATACCATTCATGTCTCGTTTATTTTTAAATTATATCCATAAATCCCAGAGGACCGTTGGCATAACTAAGTTATGCCCGTTTCCATTGCCATAACTAAGTTATACTCATTGCCATAACTAAGTTATGCTCATTGACATAACTAAATTATGCATTTAAAACATAGTTATAAAACAACACAGCTTTTTGTATCCTACCTCAGAAAAATCTTGAAGGCGTTCAGTGGAACAAATGTACTCACCAACATAAAAGGAACTCGTAACAAAATCAACGAACCGGGAAAAAAAATGCAGTAGGCACAGCAATGCTTCCTGCTAACACGGCGTTAACACCAAAAAAAAAAAAAAAAATGAAATAAGAAAATTAAAAAAAAAAAGAAAAAAAAAAAAGAATCAATAATAATTAAAAAAATAAATAAATATCAAACAAATAAATATATCCAATAAAATGCAACTATAAGCAAAGTGTGAAAGGTCTTAGTGCATACAGTTTGTGAAAAAATGGCCTAAACGCCAAAGTTGAAGGTAAAAATTATAAGGTTTATCAGCCCTTGCTTGGAGGGTCAAGGTAACTACCACATTTGCTTTGTGACGTTGCGATGAACCACTCAAGATACAACTATAAGCAAAGTTTTAAAGGTCTAGTGTATACAGTTTGTGAAAAAGTGACCTAAACGCAAAAGTTGAACCTAAAAATTATTAAGTTTTCTGCCCTTTGCTTGGAGGGTCAAGGTCACTTCCACATTTGCTTTGTCACGTTGCCATGTACCACCCAAAATACAACAATAAGCAAAGTTTTAAAGGTCTAGTGCATACAGTTTGTGAAAAAGTGACCTAAACGCAAAAGTTGAACCTAAAAATTAGTAAGTTATCTGCCCTTTGCTTGGAGGGTCAAGGTCACTTCCAAATTTGCTTTGTCAGTTGCGATGTACCACCCAAGATACAACTATAAGCAAAGTTTGAAAGGTCTAGTGCATACAGTTTGTGAGAAAATGACCTAAACGAAAAACTTGAATGTTGACGCTGCCGCTGCCGCCGCCGCCGCCGCCGCCGCCGCCGGAAAAGCAATACCTATTTTTCTCTTCGAAAAGGCGAGACAAAAACCCTGTTTAGGATGAGTTAAAGCAAACTTTATGTTTTAGGATGAGTTAAAATTTATGTTTTAGGATGATTTAAACTTTATGTTTTAGAAGGATGAGTTAAACGTTATGTTTCAGGATTTTAAACTTTATGTTTTAGAAGGATGAGTTAAACGTTATGTTTCAGGATGAAACTTCATGTTTTAGGACGAGTTAAAAATTTTTTTTTTAGGATGAGTTAAACTTTATCTTTTAGGACAGGGTTTTATACAATATATATATATATATAACTATTTAGGCTTAGTTAAACTTTTTTTTGGGGTTAGTTATACTTTCTGTTTTAAGATGAGTTGAAGTTTACGTTTTTATTCTCATTCTCGTGTTTTTATTAGGCTCTCCTATAACTGATATCCGGCTGTCTTGACATTTCATTTAACCAACTTGAAGCGATAATATAATGAAGTTTGTTATTAGAAAAATTCTAAATAATCGTTGTGGTGTTATTCAAAACTCATAAATAATCGTTGTAGTGGTTATTCAAAACTCATAAAGAAATACTCTTTGTATTCACGCAATCACAAATGGAAATTAGAAGAATGTGGGCGTTGAAGGTGGGCGATGAAGGTGGGCGATGCAGGTGGTCGTTGAAGGTGGGCGGTGATGGTGGGCGTTGACACTAACAGGAACCTCAGAACGATGGTTCGTATCATTACACACATGCTTCTCTGTGATCCACACGTCTACACCATTACCCCCACCTTTCAAATCATGACAGAAGTCAATGGAATTAATTCAAATAAATATCAAATACTACTTTTGTCAGTGCTACCAGTATAGTAAAACTTGCACCACACAGTTCTTTAGCATACCAGTTCTTATCTTCTGTCACAAAACAACTTTAAATGCAGATTGTGGAACTGAATTCCAGCACTATATATATAAATCCACCAAAGCTATTACATGAGGATATCCATTAAATGAGGATACCCATTAATTGAGGATATCCATTAATTGAGGATATCCATTAAATGAGGATATCCATTAATTGAGGATATCCATTAACTGAGGATATCCATTAAATGAGGATATTCATTAACTGAGGATATCCATTAATTGAGGATATCCATTAAATGAGGATACCCATTAATTGAGGATATCCATTAACTGAGGATATCCATTAATTGAGGATATCCATTAAATGAGGATACCCATTAAATGAATTGAACGGCTCATCAACACAGTATAGGTTATTTAGAGCCGCCCAGAGAGAGGGGAAGGATACATAGGAATCCGGGAACCTGCCCTACTCTTATTATCGAATAGATTCATATGGCTCTTTAACGTGCTCATAGGACAGACCGATACACGGGACCGCCCGGTTTACGTCCCCATCCGACGGACGAGGCTAAGGTAAAGTGTCTTGCCCAAGAACACACCGACGGAACTCAGTGACACCACGGAGGATTGAACCCGGGCCTCCGGTTACAAATCCGCCGCGCTACCGACTGCGCCACGTCAGCCCCTCCCAATAAATGAGGATATCCATTATGATATCCATTGAGGATATCCATTACATGATGATAACCATTAAATGAGGATATCCATTAAATAAGGATACCCATTAAATGAGGATATCCATTAAATGAGGATACCCATTAAATGAGGATATCCATTGAGGATATCCATTAAATGATGATAACCATTAAATGAGGATACCCATTAAATGAGAATATCCATTGAGGATATCCATTAAATGATGATAACCATTAAATGAGGATATCCTTTAAATGATGATAACCAATAAATGAGAATATCCATTAAATGATGATAACCATTAAATGAGGATACCCATTAAATGAGGATATCCATTGAGGATATCCATTAAATGATGATATCCATTAAATGAGGATATCCATTTAATGAGGATACCCATTAAATGAGAATATCCATTGGGGATATCCATTAAATGATGATAACCATTAAATGAGGATATCCATTAAATGATGATAACCATTAAATGAGGATATCCATTAAATGAGGATATCCATTGAAGATAACCATTAAATGAGGATATCCATTAAACGATGATAACCAATAAATGAGGATATCCATTAAATGAGGATATCCATTAAATGAGGATATCCATTGAAGATACCCATTAAATGAGGATATCCATTGAAGATATCCATTAAATGAGGATATCCATTGAAGATATACATTAAATGAGGATATCCATTGAAGATACCCATTAAATGAGGATATCCATTGAAGATATCCATTAAATGAGGATATCCATTGAAGATACCCATTAAATGAGGATATCCATTGAAGATACCCATTAAATGAGGATATCCATTGAAGATACCCATTAAATGAGGATATCCATTGAAGATACCCATTAAATGAGGATATCCATTAAATGAGGATATCCATGGAGGATATCCATTAAACGATGAAAGACACCCATTTAATGAGGACATCCATTGAATGAGATTACCCATTAAATGAGGATAATGGGTATTGCCAGTCGTGATCTTCATAGTTTTGTGGTTTTATATTATTAATCATAGGCTCAAAGGTCTAAGATTAGTACAGACTATAAATCCACAGTCGGAGCTAATGAAGCAAGACGAGTACGCACTGAACATGATATAGTTTTTTTTCAAATTTCCAATAGGCTAACCGCCCATGAGGATATACATACACATATACATATATGGCTGACAGTCAAACTCAGTCTTCAAATTAAACAACAAATAATTATAATATGCATGTATAATGAACTTCGTTATTGTTAGGAGAAGGTTTTTTAACTAAGGACAATTATATATTTGCATGTCCGCATAACATACTAACTAAATGTCATATTTAAACTTTTTAATATCCAACATAGGTGCCAGGTTGCTATCGAGAAAAGGTCTGTAAATTAGTTTGACCAAAGACACAAGCTATCCGAAAAACTACTTGAGAAGTTCTGAAAAGCCTCCTCCAAAAAGTCGAAAATTTTGTCAACAAACTATATATACAAGGTATGACAGCGGCCATTTTAGCCGGGGCGGAATTGCGTAATAATGTATTGGTACCCTATTCTACAACGTAACGCCGATTTGTGTAGGTACCACTGATTCCCTGCAATGACAGTTACGAATGCAGATGTGAGGGTAAACAGTCTATGAATTATGGGATTATTACGCAATTCCGCCCCGGCTAAAATGGCCGCTGTCATACCTTGTATATAATATAGTTTGTTGACAAAATTTTCGACTTTTTGGAGGAGGCTTTTCAGAACTTCTCAAGTAGTTTTTCGGATAGCTTGTGTCTTTGGTCAAACTAATTTACAGACCTTTTCTTGATAGCAACCTGGCACCTATGATATCCAACACAAAATAAATTGAAACCAAACTGGAGCTTTCTCTTCAGTCTGCTGATGAAGTCCTTAGTACTAGGACGAAAGCTCCAGGTTAGCGTTCAATTTATTTTGTGTTGGATATTAAAAAGTTTAAATATGACATTTAATTATGAACAATTCCACACAGTTAAACTTTCAACAAAACATACTAACTGTTGATACTTATACATGTATATTCTTACATGCCATACGTGATTGCATATAGTTCAAACAGCTTTTAATTGTATGAACACGTAAGTAATTTTAAGTAGATGCTTAGCAACCAGGTATACATATGCAAGTAAACATACATACTATTAGCAACGATACACCAATTTGTAATACATTCTACAACTTATAGTTTAATTATTGGCAAACATAGTTTCGTTCCTTTTAGTAAAGGCTTTATTTATGAAAATGGCGGTGTTTCTTATTTCTTTTGTACATGTTGAATTAATTAACAAAACCATTTTATGCATATTCGGTCTATTCCAATAGTATTTTTTATTGTTTGATCAATTGTTTTCTCAGAACGGAGTATAACGGGCATTCTAACATGAAATGAAACCCATCTTCTAAAATATTACAAACACAACATTTTCTCTCATTTATCGGTGTTCTGTTTGGATTATTGCATCGTCCTGCTTCTATTTGCAATTTATGAGATGAGACTCTTAATTTAGTCGAAGCAAGTCTAAATTTTGATATGTTACAAAAAAAGTCATACTGTGAGGTATGGCTGAAATCTAAAACTACATATATTATTATAAAATAAAGCTCTACATGAATCAGTTAATCTACTATTCCAATTGTGTACAAAGGTGTCATTTAATCTTTGTTTAAATATGCATAAAACAGTTTAACGTCATCAACACTTAGCGTTAACCATATATCATTAAACCCATTCGATATAACATTTCTCTTACCGAGGACTCCAGGATGCCGGTCTAGCTGCCGGACTACTGTAATCAAAGAGGCATCACTCGTATTGATTTAAACGGTTGTTTTTAAGAGTTGTTACGCTTTTTGAAATATATTTGTACACAGATTGGCATTATAGTTCACACCCTTCAATTTATATTTCTTCTAATATCAAACGTGTCAATTTGTATTTCTTCGGATTAAGTTTCGTCAATAGTCTGGAGAAATATGGACTCTTTTTTTTCCAGAAGCAATCTTCATAGTCCTACAAGTCTTGAAGATGAAAATGACTAAGGCAAGCCAGTCGTTGCAATATGTGCCAACTTTGTACTGACGTCAAATGCCTGCTGGGCGGCGTCAAATGCCTGCTGGGCGGCGTCATAGGACTCTTTGGATTGGCTTATAAATTTCATTTAAATCAACAATATCAAAAAGAATAGTTAAGGTATCGCCAAAATACGAACTAGTATCCATTTTCATATTTTATTCTGTACTGCAATCATAATACATGTGTACAACGACCTAATACCACCAATGATATGACGTCGATGCAACGTCGGGTTACAACTCATCACGGACACAGTAAAGGGACTTAATTATAATTTTATAAAACACAACTTAGACATTATTTTCCTGGTTGATGTCTTTAATTGTTATTGTTTAATGTGTGCTTTTAACTACTTTATCACATACATGTATGTATAAATATTTCAACTAATTGCTATATAAACGCACGAAAAAAAAAGAGAGAACAGTTTAAAGTTAAAAAAAAATATATATCAACTATCGCTTTAATATACTGAAAGGAAAAAGAAACGCAGGGTGCGTATTTCCGCTATATATTGTATGTTTAATTTGCTACTGCTAATCGAATGGTACAGGGCGACATTAGGCCTGTCCTTTTAGAAAGAAGGTTTAAACAGCACTGAACACACCAATGGTAACCCCTTTAAAGTTTCATTATCGTCAGAATGCGCATTTGGCTCAAGCAGGTGAGCAAACTTAGGCTTTAAATGTTGCAATCACTTAACATTAAATACAGTACTGAACTGGCTCAATTTTTCAAAGAGCAACTTCAGCATTTATGAATTTCTTGTTACAACGTGTACTGTGATTAAAACGTCTACAACACAGTTCTGTCCTTTCGCTAACTAATTGCACTTTGTTTTTTTACAAAACATCTGGGATTTCCTTGGAATATATATGGAATTAAGTGTGCAGTATATGCAATATATAGCGGAAATACGCACCCTGCGTTTCTTTTTCCTTTCAGTATAGTATGTTAACCATCATTAACATTTATCTTGTGTAGTAGAAAATGTTTGCTCTTTGTTCACTCTGCAGCTTGTCACACAACTGAAATGTGGATTATAAGAATCTTTCATGGGTATCCGGTAAAGATAGGGAATTCCAACTCAAGGTAGAAGTGTTTTTATCGGAACCGAGGCTCTGCCGAGGTTCCGATTAAAACACTTAAACCGAGGTTGGAATTCCCTGTCTGAACCGAATAACCATGATAGATTCTTTTTCTTGCATATCAGAGACATGTTTGTTGTGCGTTGACGCCGCCAGCTACTTACGTTTTGCATGTTTTCCTACATACCGGATGTTGGCGCGCGTGAATTTTATCTTGACCCTAGGGTGAGATGGATATATCTAGCCCCGGTAAAATGACGGATATCCTTGTCCGGTATACAAGAAAAAACTGTCCAACCTTAGAAGTTGAACAATATAACTAAAACATAAAATGAGAGAGATAATCACAAGTAGAATCAAAATATAACATCCCGATGTCAAATATAACATCCCGTGGGTTTAGACGTCGGTACAACGTCGGCAAATGACGTCTAAAAAACTTCCATTTTGACTGTTTAAGGGTTCGCCAATGTTCTGAAATTACTTTCCAGTGGGTGGGGTATTAGGTGTTGAAACCTAAATAACTAGACAGTCTTGAAAATATGTAACACACCTTTCATATTAAACTTCGAGTATAATTCACTTTAGTCATAAGGAAAAATGTCAATATGTGGGTATTTAATTAGCATGAACAAAAACAATAGGGTAAAGGACTTCCCTGCAAACAATATAATTACTGAACACAATAATTATTTTTTGGCTTAGATTAAATGTGTAGACAATGATTAACAAAATGTTAGAGTATTAAGTCGAAATTCAAACCAGTTTTGCAGAAAAATGTAAATAACTTCGTTGACACGTTGAAGTTTTCTTCGGCCATATTTTTCATTCATAAAAATATGTAAACAAAAGTGGAACATGGATTATTGGCTAAATTGGTGTGAGTCATCTATGCAGCTACAGAACATATATGTGAATCTTGAATATTACCCTAAGTAGATAGTTAAAACATTGAAGACAATTCTAATCACCTGTCAGGTAATCATGGATGTCGAGTTAAAGATTTTACGTTTTCTTGTTGTATTTTCAATGCTTCACCTCGCTGAACAAAATATGACCGATTAACCGATTACGATTCCTACTAAGGAAATCCGAATCGAATTTTCGAATTTATAATTACAAATTGTATCTTTCATTTTAAACAATATTCTTATCATTTGCGTTATAAATGTTGCAAGAAAACGAAGAAAATTAACCCTTGCATAAATACTAAAAATAAGAAATAAAAATGGCACTACTTTATGCAGTTGTAGGTGTTATAAGGCATTCTTTCGTGAAAACTCGGATAATACCGGCTACGTTCGGAATCATACTTCATAGAAATGATCGAGATGTTGCAAATGAGAAGTTTCCGGAAATTAGAAAGTAACAATATTATTTGCCAATTTAACTGATTTTATAATGTTTCGAGGCTTATATCTCTCAAGAATAACATATTTAAGAAGAAACAATACGTTTTCCCCACGCACCTGAAATAAACTGTTCAGATCTATCAGAATACAGTCGCAATAAAGGATCGTTCATGAGGTTAACAAATGTTTGTAATACCATTCATTCAATAATCATTGTGTAGTATTAGTATTAGTAAATCTCGTGCAAATCGTATAATTTAAAAGTGATTTGCACTACTTTTGGAGATAAAACAAGGTGCAGAAAATTCATTGATTTGGCATAGATGGTGTTTATGAAATTCTGTTTTATTAAGTTGCTGTTATGTTATTTTTAATTTTTATTCTTACATATTGTAAACAACATACTGGACTACGGATGTGTGTATTCACTTTCAATTAAAAAGAAAAAGAAGTCAATGATTGGATGCACCCGAGGTATTGAATTCAAAAGTACAATATATTTTTTATGAATTACTTTTATTCAAAACACTAGCAATCAAATTGTTTCCTTATAAATGTGACACACTATGTCAGCATTGACAGTTGCAAGAAAATTGAAGTTTAAGCAAAAACTGACATTGTAATTTTTACCATACCCCACCCACTTTATACTATTGGCGAACCCTTAATCGAACATCAATACAACGAAAAGGCGTCTAAAAAACTTTCATTTTGACTGTGAATCGTATGTCTGAACAACGATGGAGTATTACATTGTACCAACGTTGTACTGATGAAAAATGCCTGCTGGGATGAATGTCATTGAAAATGCATATCGTGTTCCGCTAGCATGTCCTTATTATAGCGAACTAAGAGCATTATGTAGACGAAGATATTATTGCAGTTGGCCAAATATGCACAAGTTTAAATCTCTGGTCGGCACGAATTAAATTAATTAATAAATAAATTAGTTTTAGCAAAATATGTATATCTGGCAAATCAGAAATGAGAACAATGTCCGAGTATTAGTTGGGGATAGCGGTATAGTTATATAAGCGTTAAGGATTATGTCCCCTTTTGTGGAATCCCATTAAAAGTGCATTAACAAAAGGAAAAAATTAGAACTCAAATAATCCTGAATATTTTTACATGTTACTTGCAGTTTAATAGTTTTATATTTTTATCTAGACTGTGCTGTAGTTGAATAATTAATACAAACTTGACAAACGTGTGTATTGATCCATACTCAGCTTATGTCATGCCCAAGGTCATGTGTGTACTGACTAATTCACATATTTATTAAGCATGTATTTATAACTCAAGGGTAGCACCGCCTAGATAAATGTGTTAACGTATCAAACTGAAAGCTGTATTTAAAACCATTCAAGAATATTTGAGTTCTAATTTTTATCTCTTTCAAATGTATTCTCAGTGGCATTACACAAAAGGACCCATGATCTTACTAATGTAAACATAGCGTTGTTTCAAGCTAATATGTAATTATATATTAATTGAATAGCTTACCTTCATGAACAGTAACAGTCCACTATCTGTTAATGATTGTCAGATAGAAAATGAGTAATCCATTTAATGTCTAAATATAGAATGGTAACGCATATCCTGCACACACATAATCCGTTTTATGTTCACACTTATATGAATGGCCATTGACTATACTATTTAATGCATGCACGTGTCGCACGGGAGAATCATGCTGATTATACAAGCGTACAGGTTTGTTTTGAAGAACTGCAATTAACATATCGCCAGTTGCAATCATTTATCCATTTCAACCAATCAAACCAAAACGATACATCCGACAAACAACAGCACATGTCACTGTATAATAAAGCACGTGCAACTATAATATCACCTATGTCAATATACTCCGACATCAACAAAAGGGCGGAGATATCTAAGTACTGGCGACATGTCAATTATGCGAATGATGTATTGTCTTTGCAAGGAATAGCGTTAATATTTTATTTAAATATTTATATAAAGATCCGTCTATATTAGATAGATACTTTTATTTCCAAACTCCAATAGGCTTAAAAGCAGAAATGCAGAGTTGCTGCAAATTCTATTGTAGACAAGAGTTCCATTTACGCTGGAGCCACGTTTATTGTTTTACTGCCACTGCTCTAGAGTTTTTTGAGCGAGATGGCACCTGAAGCAATGCAATGGTCATGATGAAGATTTTTTTTTTGGGTGGGGGGGGGGGGGGGGGGGGGCGGGGGGGGGGGGCGTGGGAGGTTCTACCCCTCTGACTACACCTCCAACGGGATCTGCAGTTGCCCTATTATTTGCCCCGGAACCAAACGGGGCGCGGGTTTATATAAAACTCTCATTCTTTCAAATACTAGTATACGATATAAGTCACATATACTTAGAAATACCTATAGTTTTATAATGTTTTATGCATATATTTTCTAATTTCTGTATAGTGTTTCGTTTCTCAACCTAACTGTTTTTAAAACAAAAGGTACACATCTTATTTTGGGTATTTAATAATTTCAGAAGTTTGATCATATTTGGCCTCTCATAAAAACATTTAGGAATATATTGCTTCCTTAACATTATGTATGTTTGGCAAATTGACCTACCGGCTTCAATTTGCAACATATGATATGACACCCGTAATTTAGTTAGTGCTTGACACAGTTTGAAAACATTTATATTATCTAGATAAGGTAAAACTGAAAATATGCAAGGTTTATATAAAATCAAAGTACAGAAAGTAATAAGAATGCAAGGTTTGATAGGAAACTTAAAGACTGTATGAATATTTGCACGATTGCTGGACATGTAACATTTCCATCAATTTGATATAGTTTTAGCCAAAATGACGATCTTGGGCGACCTACATAAATCTTACAGGGTCGATCCATTCCAAATAT
This sequence comes from Cyrtodaria siliqua, assembly GCA_037043455.1. NCBI lineage: Eukaryota > Metazoa > Mollusca > Bivalvia > Adapedonta > Hiatellidae > Cyrtodaria > Cyrtodaria siliqua. The sequence goes on from JAWPHD010019153.1 coordinate 22,069, forward strand.
ATAATATTGTGATCAATTGTCATTAAACTGTTTCAAATCTAAACTAGAATAGTATATAAATTTGCTGATGGATAGACAGATTTGTGTTGTATGGCCAAGCTGTCACTCAAGATGACCTCCATGTATAAAATTATGTCATTTACAGAGTGGCGTGTATTAAGTAGTCTTCCGGGAATAAGATGCACAAGAGGGCTGCCTGTATCACTCTACTGGCTTGAATAGTCTAAGGCCTAATGGAAAACACTTTTTTAAAAAATCAAAGGCTAGATAACTCTGATGTGTCTAGTCTGATGCAACTGGTTTTGAACTTGTCCAGGTTCAGTGGTGTAACCTAGAAAACGCCTTCTGCTGCAGGGACAAATACCTTAACAAGAGGCACTACCCGTTGATTCAACTTCCCTATGTCTGTCCCACACATTGAAAATAAACTTTAGTGTAGTATTTACTAAAAAATAAAAATACAAATTTATTGGTGGAAGAAAGAAATGTAATTGACTATAAGTAAATACAAGGGTAAAAGTGGCCATAATTTTGATAAAAACAACAACAACAACAACAAGAAGCAGAACAGAACCTAGCTGGACGAAGTCGGTAAAAATGCCACAGCCATGTGTAGTTTCATTATTAAGTCGATTTCGAAATACATGTTTACATTAGATCTTTTTGTAAGTACAGAGCCCGAATTCACCAAACATTACTGAGAAAATGAATAGACTCCATAATCTATTTTTGAAAATGGACATAAACATAGAGCCATGATTCCTTACGGGATCCTGTACCGACACCCGTACGCACTTTTCCGGCGAGGTTTCAGAAGGCATCACGCAATGCCTACACAAACAACCATCGTTCAATAGAACAAACCTTAAATACCAGAACTCATGCAGAAGACTTACCAAAGAGAGGAAATACACACCGATATTGTCAGTGCTCGAAGACCACTGTTAGACGTCCGACATTTGCATTGTTTACGTTCGAAATAATGTCGTTGTCGTGTGACGTTTCGTTCCTTATTTGGAAATATAACATACCTGACGTTTTCCTGCTAACGTTGTCAATTTGTGTCAGCTGTGGGCGGGTTTAAGTTTCCAAATACGGAATACGTGTCAGCGTGAGATATGTCAAAATGTTCCAGAAAATGTCCGCTTAAAAAACATGGACAGTCGTACGAAAATGCCAAAGATCGACGAGGTATTCTTTTCTTTGGTGAGTCTTATGTATGCACGCATGGTATTTAAGGTTTAATCTATTGAAAAACGGCGGTTGTTTATGCTCTTGATGGGATCGACTCTGATAACTAAACATTCTATAAAGGGTGGCATCGTAGCTCTATGGTATAGGTACACACCGTGAGAGCTATGAGTCTCGCAGCTTATCTGAATGTTTAATTGATACCCTGTGGTTAAATCCTAAAGTTCAAGACGCTTTTAAAACGTCTGGTTTAGTAAAAGATAAACACTGTATGCTTAAAATCCCTCTTTTCTAAAAAGTCGTTTTTAAATATAACCATGACTAGGGATGCATAAGAAGGAGCCAAAGGACTTCCCATAGCTGTCCCTAATTTCTGCATAAAGTTATCGTCGTCAAACGATATAAAGCGACCATACGTTTGAAGCTATATTAAGATGGAATAAATAATGTTTATATTAAACTTAGTAGGATATAGTTAACATTCATATATACACTTCTGAATGTGTTTCCAAAATGTTCATGTCTATTTTTACTTTAGTTATCTTCTTTACTGTCCATCGCGAATCTTTTCAAATGCGTACGCAACTTGAAGAACGGAAGATTCGTCAAAACTCTTCCCGACAATCATCATTCCAACCGGAAGTCCATCAGACATACCGGCGTTAATTGTGAGTGCTGGGTGGCCGGTGGCATCGAATTGCGCAGTATTTTTAGCGATGCCCCATGTATTTTTCAGTTTTTCTGAAATAAATAAAAATGAAATATGTTAAACCGATAGCTCGAGAACAGTTTGCCACCGAAAATAACCATGATCAGACGATACCGCGTCATCACCTACTCTTTGACTGTTTCTGAATGCTTATGGAATTCGAAGAATGTGACCACCTTTTGAACTTGGTGTGTCGGGAAATGTTGATACAATATATTTAATTTCCAAGCATGAGTAATCGCTGAAGTATAAATGGAAAAACTTAGTCGGAAGCTTGGTGTAGTATAGTTTATAATTTATGCATCATCCATTTGCCCGTAGGACCATTTCTCAGGATAAGTACTATTATTGTTTGCAATGTTTGTTTTCTGAAAGTGTTGGACAGCCATAGGCAGTAAGAGATAACCCCGATGCTTATTACATTTGACATTTGAACTCAGACTGTGACATCGAACGTGTCACTGCCATTTGAACCAAAACTTAACCGTGTGTTGACATTTGAACCCAGACTGTGAGCTCGACTATATCATTGACATATAAACACAGACTGCGACATTTCCCGTGCCATTGACATATAGACACAGACTGTGACCTTGCCTGCGTCAGATATACAAACACAGACTGTCACACTGACTGCGCCCGTGACATAAACACAGACTGTGACCTTGCCTATATCATTGACATTTGAACCCAGACTGTAACCTCGACTGTATCATTGACATATTAACACTGACTGTGACATTGCCTGTGTCATTGACATATAAACACAGACTGTGACCTTGCCTGAGCCATTGACATATAAAGACAGACTGTGACTTTGTCTGTGTCATTGATATATAAACACAGACTGTGACTTTGCCTGTGTCATTGGCAGATAAACACGGAATGTGACCTTGCCTGTGTCACTGACTATAGATACAGACTGTGACATTGCCTGTGTCATTGACCTATAAACCCAGACTGACCTTGAATGTATCATTGATATATAAACACAGTCTGTGCCCCTGACTTTATCACTGACATATAAACACAGATTGTAACATTGACTGTGACCTTGACACTTGAACCCGGATTGTAACCTTCACTGTTGCATACTTAAACATTTGAAAAGTGTGACGAAGAAATACGAAATAATTATAGATTATTATATGGCAATTTTCATATCTGTCCCCATATCCTCTTCAGACTCATATATCTGCCAGAGAGCATTAGGCCAACTAATTACGATTATACATATTCGTCATCTAGTCTCCACAGCCCGTCTTAGGATGGTCAGACACATACAAGAGTGAATCATATAGTATCAGATAGTTTATAGGTAATACTCTGGATAATTAAAGCATTTCTGAATATTATAAATTAATGTAAACTGGCAAAAGACAACAATCCTAAACCTGTGGTTGTCCAGTCATTCTTAGGCAATAGGGGGGCTTTGTAAGGCTATGTGGGCATGATGATGACGTCATAGGTCTCCATCGCTTTGTCATAGGCTTCCGTAAGTAGCATGTTCATGTTCTGGGCTTTTCCGTAAAACCTGTTTCCGTAGTTCTACAATAAAAAATAAAAATCGATAAGGTGGGCCTAAGCCTTTGGAAACAAAGGTGTAAAAGTTCTGTCCACCAGGATTTTATCTGAAAAATATATCCCCTTGGTGCGTTTTACCATGATTTTACCGCGGCCTTTGATGCATTCAAGATTTTTAAAAAGAAAAATACGTAGATAATATCCTCAATTATCTAAACATGATTTTTAAGTAATCTAAATTGATTTAGAATAATTAGTATACATAGTATTCAAATGACAATTATTTACCCCACCCACCCGACGTTACACATACGTCTGTGTACCTAACAACCACTACTGTCAAAAAAAAACAAGAGACCAACGAGGGTTTGTATCGCTCGCCCTGAAAGCAAGTATTAAGTTTACTTATTCATTTTTCATTTTTTATTATTTATTTATTAGTTGAATAAAATAATGTGAAAAACATCAGTGTTACAAACTACCACACATACAAGTGTATATGCAATATTAAGTAATCAAATGAATGCTCGGCCTAATGAAGTTTAATTAGTAAAAACATCAATGTATACTTCATTATAATATGAAACAATCGGTTAATAAGTTATGTTCCAGATATAAACAATGATTGCCTTTACATAACCTTTATGCTAAATCGCAAATACATGAGGTGTACACATTACGTTTCATCAAATTGCAGTTTAGGAGTTATTAACCGGACACAAACATCGCATGACAATGAAATGTGACCGTGGCATTGAACATACGAACATATATACAATCTGATAAGAATGGATGGGTCAGGAAACTTTCATTTACTAGTAATCACAGGCAACAACTCGTTTGTAACACAAATTGATCCGTGATCTTACTGGAACAAAATGTATCGCGTAAGCATGCGAAACTTCCACTATTTTGTAAAAACCTAGGACAATATCTCTACAACACACGCATCCATTGCTTTGACTGCCAAACTCATCCCAGACCTTACAAAGCAATCAACCAAATTTGGTGAAAATCCGAAGCCGTTTACTCAATAGGCTGTGAGCTAGTAGGAGAAACCCTCCCCACCAGGGGGAATTTTGTAGGGTATGATTTTCTGAAAGAACATACAGTAAGTTTCAAAATGAGACATGTGTGCCATCTGAGCGTTAGGGCTTTAGTGAGTTTTGTGGGAAAACACTGCGTTTTTAGACGAAAATCGCCGAAATTTGGAATTATTTTTTAGAAAAAGAATGGAATATATTAGAACCAATTTGAATTGATGGAATCTTTCTCGGAACCATCGCTACCTGTCCCACCATATAATTTATGGATCCGATACTTAAATATTGAGATTTTGGGTAAAAATGTTAAAAAATTGAATAAAATCGCTGATTTCTGTAATTCATTGGGGATATTTAACTAAAAATAAGAAATATATCTAATACAATAGAAAAAAGAAATATTGTAAACTTTGTCGACAGGGTAAGATCCAGTGATTAAGTAGAAAAAAGCCCAAACCGCATGATGTTTGGAAATGCCTTAATTTTGGGGCGAAAAATGTGTATTTTTGTCAAAAATCGTCGGAATCTGGAATTATTTGGTGCGTTTTACCATGATTTTACCGCGGCCTTTGATGCATTTAAGACTTTTAAAAAGAAAAATACGTAGATAATATCCTCAATTATCTAAACATGATTTTTAAGTAATCTAAATTGATTTAGAATAATTAGTATACATAGTATTCAAATGACAATTATTTACCCCACCCACCCGACGTTACAAATACGTCTGTGTACCTAACAACCACTAATGTCAAAAAAAAACAAGAGACCAACGAGGGTTTGTATCGCTCGCCCTAAAAGCAAGTATTAAGTTTACTTATTCATTTTTCATTTTTTATTATTTATTTATTAGTTGAATAAAATAATGTGAAAAACATCAGTGTTACAAACTACCACACATACACGTGTATATGCAATATTAAGTAAACAAATGAATGCTCGGCCTAATGAAGTTTAATTAGTAAAAACATCAATGCATACTTCATTATAATATGAAACAATCGGTTAATAAGTTATGTTCCAGATATAAACAATGATTGCCTTCACATAACCTTTATGCTAAATCGCAAAAACATGTGGTGTACACATTACGTTTCATCAAATTGCAGTTTAGGAGTTATTAACCGGACACAAACATCGCATGACAATGAAATGTGACCGTGGCATTGAACATACGAACATACATACAATCTGATAAGAATGGATGGGTCAGGAAACTTTCATTTACTAGTAATCACAGGCAACAACTCGTTTGTAACACAAATTGATCCGTGATCTTACTGGAACAAAATGTATCGCGTAAGCATGCGAAACTTCCACTATTTTGTAAAAACCTAGGACAATATCTCTACAACACACGCATCCATTGCTTTGACTGCCAAACTCATCCCAGACCTTACAAAGCAATCAACCAAATTTGGTGAAAATCCGAAGCCGTTTACTCAATAGGCTGTGAGCTAGTAGGAGAAACCCTCCCCACCAGGGGGAATTTTGTAGGGTATGATTTTCTGAAAGAACATACAGTAAGTTTCAAAATGAGACATGAGTGCCATCTGAGCGTTAGGGCTTTAGTGAGTTTTGTGGGAAAACACTGCGTTTTTAGACGAAAATCGCCGAAATTTGGAATTATTTTTTAGAAAAAGAATGGAATATATTAGAACCAATTTGAATTGATGGAATCTTTCTCGGAACCATCGCTACCTGTCCCACCATATAATTTATGGATCCGATACTTAAATATTGAGATTTTGGGTAAAAATGTTAAAAAATTGAATAAAATCGCTGATTTCTGTAATTCATTGGGGATATTTAACTAAAAATAAGAAATATATCTAATACAATAGAAAAAAGAAATATTGTAAACTTTGTCGACAGGGTAAGATCCAGTGAATAAGTAGAAAAAAGCCCAAACCGCATGATGTTTGGAAATGCCTTAATTTTGGGGCGAAAAATGTGTATTTTTGTCAAAAATCGTCGGAATCTGGAATTATTTGGTGCGTTTTACCATGATTTTACCGCGGCCTTTGATGCATTTAAGACTTTTAAAAAGAAAAATACGTAGATAATATCCTCAATTATCTAAACATGATTTTTAAGTAATCTAAATTGATTTAGAATAATTAGTATACATAGTATTCAAATGACAATTATTTACCCCACCCACCCGACGTTACAAATACGTCTGTGTACCTAACAACCACTACTGTCAAAAAAAAACAAGAGACCAACGAGGGTTTGTATCGCTCGCCCTAAAAGCAAGTATTAAGTTTACTTATTCATTTTTCATTTTTTATTATTTATTTATTAGTTGAATAAAATAATGTGAAAAACATCAGTGTTACAAACTACCACACATACACGTGTATATGCAATATTAAGTAAACAAATGAATGCTCGGCCTAATGAAGTTTAATTAGTAAAAACATCAATGCATACTTCATTATAATATGAAACAATCGGTTAATAAGTTATGTTCCAGATATAAACAATGATTGCCTTCACATAACCTTTATGCTAAATCGCAAATACATGTGGTGTACACATTACGTTTCATCAAATTGCAGTTTAGGAGTTATTAACCGGACACAAACATCGCATGACAATGAAATGTGACCGTGGCATTGAACATACGAACATACATACAATCTGATAAGAATGGATGGGTCAGGAAACTTTCATTTACTAGTAATCACAGGCAACAACTCGTTTGTAACACAAATTGATCCGTGATCTTACTGGAACAAAATGTATCGCGTAAGCATGCGAAACTTCCACTATTTTGTAAAAACCTAGGACAATATCTCTACAACACACGCATCCATTGCTTTGACTGCCAAACTCATCCCAGACCTTACAAAGCAATCAACCAAATTTGGTGAAAATCCGAAGCCGTTTACTCAATAGGCTGTGAGCTAGTAGGAGAAACCCTCTCCACCAGGGGGAATTTTGTAGGGTATGATTTTCTGAAAGAACATACAGTAAGTTTCAAAATGAGACATGAGTGCCATCTGAGCGTTAGGGTTTAGTGAGTTTTGTGGGAAAACACTGAGTTTTTAGACGAAAATCGCCGAAATTTGGAATTATTTTTTAGAAAAAGAATGGAATATATTAGAACCAATTTGAATTGATGGAATCTTTCTCGGAACCATCGCTACCTGTCCCACCATATAATTTATGGATCCGATACTTAAATATTGAGATTTTGGGTAAAAATGTTAAAAAATTGAATAAAATCGCTGATTTCTGTAATTCATTGGGGATATTTAACTAAAAATAAGAAATATATCTAATACAATAGAAAAAAGAAATATTGTAAACTTTGTCGACAGGGTAAGATCCAGTGATTAAGTAGAAAAAAGCCCAAACCGCATGATGTTTGGAAATGCCTTAATTTTGGGGCGAAAAATGTGTATTTTTGTCAAAAATCGTCGGAATCTGGAATTATTTGGTGCGTTTTACCATGATTTTACCGCTGCCTTTGATGCATTTAAGATTTTTAAAAAGAAAAATACGTAGATAATATCCTCAATTATCTAAACATGATTTTTAAGTAATCTAAATTGATTTAGAATAATTAGTATACATAGTATTCAAATGAAAATTATTTACCCCACCCACCCGACGTTACAAATACGTCTGTGTACCTAACAACCACTACTGTCAAAAAAAAACAAGAGACCAACGAGGGTTTGTATCGCTCGCCCTAAAAGCAAGTATTAAGTTTACTTATTCATTTTTCATTTTTTATTATTTATTTATTAGTTGAATAAAATAATGTGAAAAACATCAGTGTTACAAACTACCACACATACACGTGTATATGCAATATTAAGTAAACAAATGAATGCTCGGCCTAATGAAGTTTAATTAGTAAAAACATCAATGCATACTTCATTATAATATGAAACAATCGGTTAATAAGTTATGTTCCAGATATAAACAATGAATGCCTTTACATAACCTTTATGCTAAATCGCAAATACATGTGGTGTACACATTACGTTTCATCAAATTGCAGTTTAGGAGTTATTAACCGGACACAAACATCGCATGACAATGAAATGTGACCGTGGCATTGAACATACGAACATACATACAATCTGATAAGAATGGATGGGTCAGGAAACTTTCATTTACTAGTAATCACAGGCAACAACTCGTTTGTAACACAAATTGATCCGTGATCTTACTGGAACAAAATGTATCGCGTAAGCATGCGAAACTTCCACTATTTTGTAAAAACCTAGGACAATATCTCTACAACACACGCATCCATTGCTTTGACTGCCAAACTCATCCCAGACCTTACAAAGCAATCAACCAAATTTGGTGAAAATCCGAAGCCGTTTACTCAATAGGCTGTGATCTAGTAGGAGAAACCCTCCCCACCAGGGGGAATTTTGTAGGGTATGATTTTCTGAAAGAACATACAGTAAGTTTCAAAATGAGACATGAGTGCCATCTGAGCGTTAGGGCTTTAGTGAGTTTTGTGGGAAAACACTGCGTTTTTAGACGAAAATCGCCGAAATTTGGAATTATTTTTTAGAAAAAGAATGGAATATATTAGAACCAATTTGAATTGATGGAATCTTTCTCGGAACCATCGCTACCTGTCCCACCATATAATTTATGGATCCGATACTTAAATATTGAGATTTTGGGTAAAAATGTTAAAAAATTGAATAAAATCGCTGATTTCTGTAATTCATTGGGGATATTTAACTAAAAATAAGAAATATATCTAATACAATAGAAAAAAGAAATATTGTAAACTTTGTCGACAGGGTAAGATCCAGTGATTAAGTAGAAAAAAGCCCAAACCGCATGATGTTTGGAAATGCCTTAATTTTGGGGCGAAAAATGTGTATTTTTGTCAAAAATCGTCGGAATCTGGAATTATTTGGTGCGTTTTACCATGATTTTACCGCGGCCTTTGATGCATTTAAGACTTTTAAAAAGAAAAATACGTAGATAATATCCTCAATTATCTAAACATGATTTTTAAGTAATCTAAATTGATTTAGAATAATTAGTATACATAGTATTCAAATGACAATTATTTACCCCACCCACCCGACGTTACAAATACGTCTGTGTACCTAACAACCACTACTGTCAAAAAAAAACAAGAGACCAACGAGGGTTTGTATCGCTCGCCCTAAAAGCAAGTATTAAGTTTACTTATTCATTTTTCATTTTTTATTATTTATTTATTAGTTGAATAAAATAATGTGAAAAACATCAGTGTTACAAACTACCACACATACACGTGTATATGCAATATTAAGTAAACAAATGAATGCTCGGCCTAATGAAGTTTAATTAGTAAAAACATCAATGCATACTTCATTATAATATGAAACAATCGGTTAATAAGTTATGTTCCAGATATAAACAATGATTGCCTTCACATAACCTTTATGCTAAATCGCAAATACATGTGGTGTACACATTACGTTTCATCAAATTGCAGTTTAGGTGTTATTAACCGGACACAAACATCGCATGACAATGAAATGTGACCGTGGCATTGAACATACGAACATACATACAATCTGATAAGAATGGATGGGTCAGGAAACTTTCATTTACTAGTAATCACAGGCAACAACTCGTTTGTAACACAAATTGATCCGTGATCTTACTGGAACAAAATGTATCGCGTAAGCATGCGAAACTTCCACTATTTTGTAAAAACCTAGGACAATATCTCTACAACACACGCATCCATTGCTTTGACTGCCAAACTCATCCCAGACCTTACAAAGCAATCAACCAAATTTGGTGAAAATCCGAAGCCGTTTACTCAATAGGCTGTGAGCTAGTAGGAGAAACCCTCTCCACCAGGGGGAATTTTGTAGGGTATGATTTTCTGAAAGAACATACAGTAAGTTTCAAAATGAGACATGAGTGCCATCTGAGCGTTAGGGTTTAGTGAGTTTTGTGGAAAACACTGCGTTTTTAGACGAAAATCGCCGAAATTTGGAATTATTTTTTAGAAAAAGAATGGAATATATTAGAACCAATTTGAATTGATGGAATCTTTCTCGGAACCATCGCTACCTGTCCCACCATATAATTTATGGATCCGATACTTAAATATTGAGATTTTGGGTAAAAATGTTAAAAAATTGAATAAAATCGCTGATTTCTGTAATTCATTGGGGATATTTAACTAAAAATAAGAAATATATCTAATACAATAGAAAAAAGAAATATTGTAAACTTTGTCGACAGGGTAAGATCCAGTGATTAAGTAGAAAAAAGCCCAAACCGCATGATGTTTGGAAATGCCTTAATTTTGGGGCGAAAAATGTGTATTTTTGTCAAAAATCGTCGGAATCTGGAATTATTTGGTGCGTTTTACCATGATTTTACCGCGGCCTTTGATGCATTCAAGATTTTTAAAAAGAAAAATACGTAGATAATATCCTCAATTATCTAAACATGATTTTTAAGTAATCTAAATTGATTTAGAATAATTAGTATACATAGTATTCAAATGACAATTATTTACCCCACCCACCCGACGTTACAAATACGTCTGTGTACCTAACAACCACTACTGTCAAAAAAAAACAAGAGACCAACGAGGGTTTGTATCGCTCGCCCTAAAAGCAAGTATTAAGTTTACTTATTCATTTTTCATTTTTTATTATTTATTTATTAGTTGAATAAAATAATGTGAAAAACATCAGTGTTACAAACTACCACACATACACGTGTATATGCAATATTAAGTAAACAAATGAATGCTCGGCCTAATGAAGTTTAATTAGTAAAAACATCAATGCATACTTCATTATAATATGAAACAATCGGTTAATAAGTTATGTTCCAGATATAAACAATGAATGCCTTTACATAACCTTTATGCTAAATCGCAAATACATGTGGTGTACACATTACGTTTCATCAAATTGCAGTTTAGGAGTTATTAACCGGACACAAACATCGCATGACAATGAAATGTGACCGTGGCATTGAACATACGAACATACATACAATCTGATAAGAATGGATGGGTCAGGAAACTTTCATTTACTAGTAATCACAGGCAACAACTCGTTTGTAACACAAATTGATCCGTGATCTTACTGGAACAAAATGTATCGCGTAAGCATGCGAAACTTCCACTATTTTGTAAAAACCTAGGACAATATCTCTACAACACACGCATCCATTGCTTTGACTGCCAAACTCATCCCAGACCTTACAAAGCAATCAACCAAATTTGGTGAAAATCCGAAGCCGTTTACTCAATAGGCTGTGAGCTAGTAGGAGAAACCCTCCCCACCAGGGGGAATTTTGTAGGGTATGATTTTCTGAAAGAACATACAGTAAGTTTCAAAATGAGACATGAGTGCCATCTGAGCGTTAGGGCTTTAGTGAGTTTTGTGGGAAAACACTGCGTTTTTAGACGAAAATCGCCGAAATTTGGAATTATTTTTTAGAAAAAGAATGGAATATATTAGAACCAATTTGAATTGATGGAATCTTTCTCGGAACCATCGCTACCTGTCCCACCATATAATTTATGGATCCGATACTTAAATATTGAGATTTTGGGTAAAAATGTTAAAAAATTGAATAAAATCGCTGATTTCTGTAATTCATTGGGGATATTTAACTAAAAATAAGAAATATATCTAATACAATAGAAAAAAGAAATATTGTAAACTTTGTCGACAGGGTAAGATCCAGTGATTAAGTAGAAAAAAGCCCAAACCGCATGATGTTTGGAAATGCCTTAATTTTGTGGCGAAAAATGTGTATTTTTGTCAAAAATCGTCGGAATCTGGAATTATTTGGTGCGTTTTACCATGATTTTACCGCGGCCTTTGATGCATTTAAGACTTTTAAAAAGAAAAATACGTAGATAATATCCTCAATTATCTAAACATGATTTTTAAGTAATCTAAATTGATTTAGAATAATTAGTATACATAGTATTCAAATGACAATTATTTACCCCACCCACCCGACGTTACAAATACGTCTGTGTACCTAACAACCACTACTGTCAAAAAAACACAAGAGACCAACGAGGGTTTGTATCGCTCGCCCTAAAAGCAAGTATTAAGTTTACTTATTCATTTTTCATTTTTTATTATTTATTTATTAGTTGAATAAAATAATGTGAAAAACATCAGTGTTACAAACTACCACACATACACGTGTATATGCAATATTAAGTAAACAAATGAATGCTCGGCCTAATGAAGTTTAATTAGTAAAAACATCAATGCATACTTCATTATAATATGAAACAATCGGTTAATAAGTTATGTTCCAGATATAAACAATGATTGCCTTCACATAACCTTTATGCTAAATCGCAAATACATGTGGTGTACACATTACGTTTCATCAAATTGCAGTCTAGGAGTTATTAACCGGACACAAACATCGCATGACAATGAAATGTGACCGTGGCATTGAACATACGAACATACATACAATCTGATAAGAATGGATGGGTCAGGAAACTTTCATTTACTAGTAATCACAGGCAACAACTCGTTTGTAACACAAATTGATCCGTGATCTTACTGGAACAAAATGTATCGCGTAAGCATGCGAAACTTCCACTATTTTGTAAAAACCTAGGACAATATCTCTACAACACACGCATTCATTGCTTTGACTGCCAAACTCATCCCAGACCTTACAAAGCAATCAACCAAATTTGGTGAAAATCCGAAGCCGTTTACTCAATAGGCTGTGAGCTAGTAGGAGAAACCCTCTCCACCAGGGGGAATTTTGTAGGGTATGATTTTCTGAAAGAACATACAGTAAGTTTCAAAATGAGACATGAGTGCCATCTGAGCGTTAGGGCTTTAGTGAGTTTTGTGGGAAAACACTGCGTTTTTAGACGAAAATCGCCGAAATTTGGAATTATTTTTTAGAAAAAGAATGGAATATATTAGAACCAATTTGAATTGATGGAATCTTTCTCGGAACCATCGCTACCTGTCCCACCATATAATTTATGGATCCGATACTTAAATATTGAGATTTTGGGTAAAAATGTTAAAAAATTGAATAAAATCGCTGATTTCTGTAATTCATTGGGGATATTTAACTAAAAATAAGAAATATATCTAATACAATAGAAAAAAGAAATATTGTAAACTTTGTCGACAGGGTAAGATCCAGTGATTAAGTAGAAAAAAGCCCAAACCGCATGATGTTTGGAAATGCCTTAATTTTGGGGCGAAAAATGTGTATTTTTGTCAAAAATCGTCGGAATCTGGAATTATTTTTTGAAATTAGTTTCAACATAAACTTATCAAACTGAAGCAATAGAATGTTGCACAGCATACATATTCAAGATTTTTTCTGACACAATATATAACATATGTGCTCAAATATTGGCATTTTAGGGCAAAATGTTGGAAAAAAGGACAAAAATCACTGATTTCTGTAATCGATTGGGGGTATTGGGTTAAAATATAGAAACACATTTAATACAATTGAATAAGGACACAATGTAATATTTTTGGATAGACAAAGGTCCAATAATTAAGTAGGAAAAAGTCCTGAACCGTATGATGCTTGAAAATGCCTTATTTTTTAGGCGAAAAATGAGTATTTTTGTCAAAAATCGACGGAATCTGAAATTATTTTCGAAAATAGTTTTAACATAAACTTATCAAATTGAAGTAATATAATGTTGCACAGCAAACTTATTCAAGTGTTTCCTTGCATCATATATAACATATCTGCTGAAATATGTTGGAAAAAAAATACTAAAATCATTTATTTCTGCAATCCATTGTGGGTATTGGGTTAACATCTAGAAACATATATAATACCGGTACAATAGAAAAATAGACTGTAGGAGTAAACCCTCACCCTAGCGGGGATTTTGTACACCCTATTTTTCTGAAAGTCCATTATGTGTAGAGCAGTCTGGAACATGTACGTGTACCATAGGCCACTTGGACTTTACCACGTTACCGGCATTTCGAACATGGTACATAGAGATATATACAGTATACGTTTTAAATAGAGAAAAAGCGTTGAACGCACAGCCACTGGGCCGACCCACAGATTTTGCGACACAACGGGACCGGTGGCCAGCCGTCGGTAAATGTTCCCAGTACATGTGGCACTCGGTCGCTAGTCCATATTAGGGGAAAGGCTACACGAGTCCAATCCAAGTGGCCTATGGTACACGTACATGTTCCAGACTGCTCTACACATAATGGACTTTCAGAAAAATAGGGTGTACAAAATCCCCGCTAGGGTGAGGGTTTACTCCTACAGTCTATTTTTCTATTGTACCGGTATTATATATGTTACTAGATTTTAACCCAATACCCACAATGGATTGCAGA